>CM042563.1:12093483-12318483 GCA_023630585.1 Cranoglanis bouderius
TATAGAAGCAGTAAAACCCCATTCCTGGCAATTTACACCTGCTTCAGATTACAATTTACCTTTCGACAAGATCTAAAATCGTTTCATTTTAATCCAAGAGTGTCTGAGCCATGGACAAACCCATACATCACAGGGATGGACAAATCAGTAGCATGGTGTCCAGGTATTACATTAGTAACTTTTTTAGAAAAGGATAATAATCATATATGCCTTTCTTTCGCCTCATCTGGATTAATGCACTTAGTTATCTTATGAACTTGCCAGATGTTATTACTTTGTTTTAGCTGCATTTTTTGACATGGACGGTTAGGTTTCTAGGCAACTGAAACATTGGAGCTTTTACTTGCCCATTGGACTAGCTAATAAATGTATTTGTTCACCCCGCTTCAGTAACTTCTCACACTATATGACTGCAGGTGAGCTGCAGCGTAGAGCAGCTGAGCTTTATTACAGGAAAGGTTCGAGAGCAAATCCAGTATCTTTGTCCAGCACTGAGCTGCTGTGGTGAGATAGTACTCTCAGGATGTGCTGTAATCTCCAACACAGGGGTTCTGACTCAGCTGAAGCGCGAGCAACGGTCCAAGCTGTTTACAGAGAACAGAATCTCGGTGGCTCCTCCTACACAGACGAACTTGGGATACCACAAACGCTGATCTCTCTCATTATCACTCCAGCCAGCCAGCAATCTGTTAAATAACGTCCAGCTTTAAGAGACAAACAAAAACTCAGGTCCTTCGCATTCTTATTTCTATACCACACTTCTCTTTGTGTCCCTAAAAGTCTCCGCACCCTGCAGTCTGCACAGCATTCGGAGATAATACGATAAATCAACAGACATCAGGCATTTTTAAAGCTCTTTACCGACAGTGTTTATCTTCTTCCATTGTTACTCTAGTAGCAGAAAATGACCTTATTTTGGCTTCTGTCTGACTGTATTATGTTCCTGTTGTTTTTTTTGTCATGCTTGAATGCACCATTTGTTTTGTTGATTTGTTTTGGTTACACTTTGCCAAAGTAGCTCCATAGACCTCCTGAATATCAAGGTTAAAACACAAGGTCACATTCCTCTCTCCCAAACCTAAACACTACACAGGAGACATGACAGGAAGTCTGACCAGACGTCACGACAACAGCTCTATCAACCTAAAGCTCTGGATACCAGATATTATTATACTATAATAATAATAATAATAATAATAATAATAATAATAATACATTTACAACAAATCTAAGTTGAAAAAAAAAAAACCCAAATATAACCTGCCAGGGATTCAGAGATGTAGAAAGATCTTAAGACCTTTAAAATCCAATAAAATTAATACCATGTGCTTATGTTTTGGTCTAGTCCTCTCTGCACCCTTATCCTGTCATTGGTTCGTTCAATTCAGTTCAATTTTATTTGTATAGCGCTTTTAACAATGGACATTGTCCCAAAGCAGGTTTACAGAAATGTATACATTCAGGATGTAGATTTTAAATGTATGAATTTATCCCTAATGAGCAAGCCAGAGGCGATGGTGACAAAGAACAACTCCCTGAGATGATATGAGGAAGAAAGCTTGAGAGGAACCAGATTCAAAAGGGAACCCATCCTCATCTGGGTGACACCGGATAGTATGATTAAAAATCCCGTCTATAAATGTGGTGATACTACATGGTCAAATAGTGCAATTGTGTAACCAGGAAAATTCATTACAGTTTTTACATGAAGTCAATGGTGTTGAACATATCCACTGTTCACTGATGGAGGGTTGAGTGCAAACTTGTTTGTGACAATTGCAGTCCTAGCCATCATAGCATAACTGTTCATATGAATTGAGGTCCAAAGCCATCTTTATGGTTTTTGAGTGGTAACATCCTCAGTAATCTCAATGATCTTTAGGCTGCATCATGTGGGGCCATCCTCAGCAGCAGCATGTGACTTGCAATTGAGCAATTGAACGCCAACCAGAAGTAGGGCATCAGGATGGATTAGGCAAGTCCGGAGAGCAGAAGAGACAGGATTGCTGGTATCTCAGGATAATCATGTGTAGCTCAACAGAACGAGAGAGGGGGAGAGAGAGAGAGAGATTATTGGGCATGCGTATTGTCTTGTATTGGTCAAGGCAATGTACTTTGCGTGAGTGCAAGCGGGTACCCCGGGAAGACTAGCTATGATGGCATAACTAAAAGGGAGAACCAGAAAGTAACACAGACATGAGGGCCCTCTGGGACATAAAGCGGCCAGCCTCTCCATCAACAAACCTGGGTGAACGTGTGAAAGTTGGGGGTGACGGCATCCAAACATCCCAGTTCACCACAACACTATGCCTGTGAGACCTCTAGGTCTGCTCATTTACCTAAAAAAAAAAACTATTCACAAAAAGCTTGACTAAACAAATGTTTTCAGCCTGGACTTAAACACTGAGACTGTGTCTGAGTCCCGAACACTAATTGGAAGGCTGCTCCATAACTGTGGGGCTTTGTAAGTGAAAGCTCTTCCCCTTGCTGTAGCCTTCACTATTTGAGGTACCAACAAATAGTCTAGTAATAATATCTACATGAGCGTCAAATGAAAGAAGCGTTAGTCACACCAAGGTCTTTTACATGATGAAATGTACATGATGAAACAGAAATGCCATCCAGAGTTACTATGTAATCAGAAAGCTTACTTCTTGCTGCATGTGGTCCTAGTTGAAGTACTGTACTTCTGTCTTGTCAGAATTAAGTAAAAGGAAGTTAATAAGCATCCAGTGTCTAATGTCCTTTACACATTTCTCAACTTTATTAAGCTGGTGTCGGTCATCTGGCTTTGCTGAAACATACAACTGTGTGTCATCAGCATAACAGTGGAAGCTAATACCATGTTTACGAATAATTTGACCCAGAGGTAGCATGTATAGAGAAAAAAAGCAGTGGGCCTAAAACAGAACTTCGCAGAACTCCAAACTTTACCTCAGTATGCATAGAGAAGTCACCATGAACATCTACGAATGGATAACAATCAGTCAAATAAGACCTGAGCCAGGAGAGGGCCATTCCCTTAATGCCAACAATGTTTTCTAGTCTATCAAGGAGAATAGTATGATCAATGGTATCAAAAGCTGCCCTAAGGCAGCAACACAAGCAAAGAGACGCAACCCTGATCAGAGGCCAGTAGTAGGTCATTTACCACTTTAACCAGTGCTGTCTCTGTGCTATGATGAGGCCTAAATCCTGACTGATACATTTCATGAATGTTATTCCTATGTATGTACGAGCATAGCTGCTGTGCTACAACATTTTCTAAGATCTTGGAGATAAAAGGGAGATTTGATATTGGCCTAAAGTTGGACAATTGAAAAGTCGAGGTCAGGTTTCTTAATCAGGGGTTTGATAACTGCTAGGTTAAATGAATTAGGTACACAGCCACTGCTAAGGGAAGAATTGATTATTTTTAGAAGGGGTTTGATTACTTCTGGAATAATCTGTTTGAAGAAACATGTAGTTAAGGGATCTAGTATACAAGTTGATGATTTTGGTGAAGAAATCAATTAAATTAGTTCGGCTTTGTTGCCTGATTGTGTTCACCTGTTCTGTGTTAGTCACTGAGTATTATTATTATTATTATTATATAGCGCATAAGTGAAGAGGAAGAGACTCGGATTAATACTTTTCCAGCAGACAATGTGGCATTGCTCTGCTCTGCAAATTATTCATAATTTCCCCAAGTGACCTATACCCAAGTACCCACTAAGGATGGGCGATATTTTATTGCTCGCGACATACTGGTAGAAATTCTCCCAACAGTAAGAATTCGTCTTGCCGCAGTGATAAGGATAAAGCCTAGTTGATGACGTATTTCTGTGTGCGACGGTCTGTGACCCATTCGCAGCTCACGTGCAGAGCGAAAACAAGTATGGCGGAAGGTGGACGTGAAGCTGAGGAGGAGTTTATCGCTAAACGAGGAGCCTGGTGTTTGGATTTTTACTGTTTGTTTTTTTTATTCTTTTATGTAATAGAGGGTATGCATTGACATCAGGTGGTGAATGGTACTATATTTATATCGTCACTGATATCGTTATCGCAATAAATACCAGAAAATAAGTCCATATCGCCCATCCCTAGTACCCACCCATGCTAACGTTGTGTACCTTTCTTACCCAGGACATAGGTGAAGCTAGATATAGTCCAAATCCTTGATTGAGCAATGGTTCTGTACCAAATTCTGTATATCTTTGTACTTCCTGGTTTTGACCCTTGCCTATTCCTCTCTATTTTCCTATTATGGATTGCTCTGTGTTAAGCCTCCCTGTATTTTAACACAAAGGACACTGAATACAATTCCTGGATTGTCCTCGGTATGCTCATTACATCTGTGCTGTCTGTTCAAGAAGCGCTTAATATGTGCTTGGTTAAAAGTCTCAGCTCCGAGTACCCATTGCCCTGGGTGCTCTTTTGGGTCAGCTACTTTGATGTTTGTGGCCTTTTCAAAGTCCAAAGTTCCTCATTGCACTCTTTCTATTAGAAACTGTAGATACACATGAACATGTGCACCTCTCTCTCTCTCTCTCTCTCTCTCTCTCTCTCTCTCTCTCCCTGAGCTTGTTCATCAGCTGAAAATGAGTCAGTATTACATATGGGGTGAGGAGATGGTCTCACTCTCACTGTTGAACACTTAAGTTAGGTCTTTGTGGGAGAGAAGGGTTCTTTTGACATGGTTGCTGTGTCCATATCATGGTTTCCACAACACTGTAGGAACACACCATATCTTAGATCCACAAAGCAAAGCCGGTCATTCGGACACAGTGGAAAAACCCTTATTTGGTTTTCTGGCTGTAAACGAGCTCTCTAAGATGTTTGAACCCTGCTTTCTGTAAATCAGCTTTTGTAA
This sequence comes from Cranoglanis bouderius, assembly GCA_023630585.1. Classification (NCBI taxonomy): domain Eukaryota; kingdom Metazoa; phylum Chordata; class Actinopteri; order Siluriformes; family Cranoglanididae; genus Cranoglanis; species Cranoglanis bouderius. Next base: position 12,098,336 of record CM042563.1, read on the forward strand.
TTAGCATTCCACCATACAGGGACTCTTCAGAAAAGAGGACGCCTCAAATTCTTTGGATACTTTTCTTGAAATAGAGAGAGGGTGAGAGAAAAAGAGAGAATGTACAAGTTGTTCTCACACGCAGACACACCCCTTCAGCTACTCGCTCTCACAGTTTTACTATGTCACAGGACATCACCATAGCAAAAGACCCAAATCCAGAGAGGGCTAATATGAAGAGTAGACTGAGTGTACCTTTATTTAATACGTATTAAACTTCAAATCAAAAATAGCGTTCTGTGTATTTACTGTCTTAATTTTTATTTTCAGCCAAATTCTTATACTTTTTTTTTTTTAGTCAGACAAATGTGAGTAAGGTTTGTCAGAGTCTCCAATCTTTTATACCAGGGGTGTCAGATATGGAGCTATATACAAATTGATCACCTCCATGCCACGTCGAATTGAGGCAGTAATTAAAGCAAAAGGAGCCCCTACCAAGTATTGAGTACATGTACAGTAAATGAACATACTTTCCAGAAGGCCAACAATTCACTAAAAATGTTTTTTTATTGGTCTTATGAAATATTCTAATTTGTTGAGATAGTGAATTGGTGGGTTTTTGTTAAATGTGAGACAAAATCATCACAATTAAAAGAACCAAAGACTTAAACTACTTCAGTCTGTGTGCACTGAATTTATTTAATACATGAGTTTCACAATTTGAGTTGAATTACTGAAATAAATGAACTTTTCCACGACATTCTAATTTGAGATGCACCTGTATATATCTTAAGCGTCATCAAATCCATCTTGATTCTCTCACTTTGCCGTAATCCTGCAGAGTAAGCGTATCGTCACCCAACACACCCACCACTCTGGCTAAGTGGTTTCTGGAACATTCCCCACCTGCATTTGTGTGAAACTCATGCAGCACAGCTGGAAGAGCTCTGCTGTGGTGCACCGTGTCACAGTGATGAAATATTCTGGGCCAGTGGAGCATTTTGGGTCAGCGCTACCACACACCAGAGGATTACAATTTTAGATCCTGATATGGTTCCAAATAGACAAAGAGCATTAGTTACAGTGCAAAACCTGCTCCTGGTTTCAATCTCTGGAGACACGTGGGTAGTTTTCTTTGCCAGAATCTGTGATCAGTAACTGCTTCTTCTTTCTGTATATTCACGAATGGGAATGGAGGAAAGCACTAGATTAGATCATTTCACTTGTCTTTTTTTTTTTTTTTTTCCATTTCTTGTCTGATTAGTGAACTGATAACATTGCTTGTTTAAAAAAAAGGGGTAACCGGAAACACCCCTATGAAACAAAACATAACCACTTTGAATTGTCTTATTTATAGCCATAAGCTGTTATTGCCATTCAGTCATGTTAGTTGATTATCTAGACCTCTTATTTAACTGCACCTTTACAAATTTTAGTTTGTCTGATTAGATTATTACAATGTTTTCAGTACAGGTTTGTATTTCCTCCTTCTCTACCCCACCCTCCTATCTGAATTGTTAATGCCAAGCAACCATGTTTACACAGATTTGAATTTGAAAGGCATTAACTGTTTGTGGTTTTATTTCCCTGCACAACGTTCAAAGTGTATAGCGTGGAAGCTGTGTATACCTCGGCTCAGACAGGCATGCTCACACACTTCAAACTACCTCGGTTTCCTTCAGGGCAAAATTTTGTCATTACTCATGTTAAAGCTCCTTTTGTTTGCTCCACTCCCTGCGCAGATCTCTGTAGCAGCACACACACAAACATCAGTGTGGGCTGTTGATGTAACCGAATACAAATACATTAATCAGAATTAACAGATTATGTGTTTTACAAATACAAATAGGAGACACGCTGTTTGTTTATCCATCCATCCATTTTCTGTACCGCTTATCCTCACGGGAAGGGTCGCGGGAAGCCTGGAGCCTATCCCAGGGGACTCGGGGCACGAGGCGGGGGACACACTGCACGGCGAGCCAGCCCATCGCAGGGCACAATCACACATACTCACACACTGCGGATAATTTGGAAATGCCTACAATGCATGTCTTTGGACTGGGGGGAGGAATGCGGAGTACCCGGAGGAAACCCCCGAACACAGGGAAAACATGTAAACTGCGCACACAGAGCAGTGGCAGGAATCAAACCCCCAACCCTGGAGGTGCAAGGCAAACATGCTAATCACTAAGCCACTAAACAAAGCTGTTTGTTTATTTTAAGAAAGGGACACCATGGGACGCTACACAAAGAGTCTTGATCAGATAAGTTCGTAAGGACAAACAAAGACCAGAATGACCAGAATGTATCAATGCATTTATAGCATCCTTATTAAGTGCCGGGTTAGGGATGTTTACATTTTGAAGAACCAACAATATTTGATAGAAGGTATTACAAAAATAGATACATAAAGAATAGTATCATAGTTGAAACTAAATAGGTACTGGAGTGATGTAGCTGAGGTTGAAGAACTGTCAGATCCAGAATTCACAGATCATGCTGACAGTGCTGGAATTTCTATATCGGAGTTTGTTCGTAGTGTTTGTGGGGGCATAATGACAAAAAAATGAAATAATGAAAAAAGAAAAGAAAAAAAAAACGAACACAAAACCCCAGAACCCTTCTTGTTTAGACCACACCTACTTCAGGTTTAAATCTGAATACAGACAGACATAGCCTAAGGCACGGTGGATTAGTGACTAACATGTTTGCACCTCCACGGTTGGGGGTTCTATTCCCGTCTCCGCCCTGTGTGGGTGGAATTTGCATGCTCTCCCCATGCTTCAGGGGTTTCCTCCCCAGTCATAGACATGCATTGTAGGCTGATTGGCATCTCTAAATTGTCCATAGTGTGTGAATGTGTGCATTTGTGTGTGAGATTGCGCCCTTCGATGGGTTGGCACCCCGTCCAGAGTGTCCCCCACCTTGTGCCCCGAGTCCTCTGGGATAGGCTCCAGGTTCCCTGAGACCCTGTGTAGGATGGATGGATATGGATATGGATACTTGGAGCACTAAACAGATACAGATGCAGATGGTGACATTGTGTTACACCTCTCTTACAAACCCTTTCCTCATCCTGTGCTTATTTAGAGTCAAGGTGGTTTAGGGGCTCTGGAAGCCGCTCAGGTTTTAGCCCTAGTTTGCCATGGAGTGAATATCAAACAGGAAGGTTGGGTTGCATGTCCATTGTAATGTAGGTTAGTATAGAAGTTGTCCCAGTTGTTACACGTCATCTGATGGTTTGTTGTTGTGTTAATTGCTTTTTTGATCTCTTAAGCGTGTGCCATTACTGGATAGGAAAACACTTAGGAAACAGTGTCAAATCCCAGCAGAATACAGATCAATGATGGAGCACTAAACTGCATTTTTTTAAAAAAATTTTTTTTAATTTATTAATTTTTTTTATTCAGCTGAATCAGATATAGATATATAGATGTTTGGCAAAGCCAGTCATAGTCTAATTGAACCTCTCTGAGTCATTCTAACACACTTCTCTGGTATTTATATTCATGTTCATCTTCTTGCTATTGCGTAGATTTTAATATGAGTGTCTGGCCCCACAAACGATCCTTATTTTACACAAAAACCCACAAAAACCAAGTCTTCTTGGCATTTGTCATATGGTGACTTTGTGAGAAATCTTATAAAGTGGCACTGCTTGGCCGTTATTGCTGATTGATCTGATATGGTGCTAGGTCAGGTTGTTGCTCAATAATGTTCCAGGTCACATTGTACTTTATTACCAGGACAGTCAAAGTAGCATGAGCCAAAGGACTGAACACTAGTCCATGACCTGAAAACCGTTTCTGGCACACTGTGTGCGTGGTATGACATAAACTGAACTAACCACAGGACCCTGAGTAAGTGGACAAAGGCCTTGACGAAGCCTCCAAATTCATCTTTATACAGAATGGGAATGGAGTTACTAAACAGTCACATGGTGTAAATGATTTGTGAAGATTCTCTGGACCTGCAAATGTTTGGCAGTCTGGGAAGGCCATGTCAGATTTGGACATTTTGTACTGTATAAAGTTCTGAAAGCTGCAGCTTTTCCTGAACTGAAATTAGTGGAATATTCAAGTCTGCTAAAAGTCTGCAAACCCCCAAAAAAGGGAGGAAATCATGTAGTGTCCAGCTCCACTGAAAGACGCCCTGTGTCTTACATTTAAAACTTCATCTATCTTCATCTCTTCCCTAACCTGAGCTCTGCTTGCTCTTTCATCAGAAATAACTGCTCTAACAATTCGGCCAGTTGTGTTCTGTTGATGTGTTTCACTCAGGTCATATTATTCCAGTTATCATATTATAAATATTTTATTTGGGTGACTAAAACTGCACTCTGTATTAGTGAGTTTATTTATAAGTGATGTTAGGGATTAGGGCTTTTGGAAGGGCAGCTCAGGGAAGGCCCGGGTTAATTGAATTGCTCTGGAGCAGGCACCTGGGACTGCAGTGATGCTACTGAGATTAATGCGAGGCCGAGAGGATGGTGGGATATTAGGACTGTTCCTACTCTTCCAGTAATAAGAAAGTGGTTCATCTGAGGGCACAGCTAATCTGGCTACACAGTGTTGTCTGAATCCTTCCATAATCCTCTCTGCTCATGTATCACATCATAACATGACAGTACAGAGGAGTCATGGTGCCTTTATGGTTTGTAAACAAACCAAAGTTCAGTATTGGTCACTAGAGATGTAACCGTATGTTATACTGAAGAACTTGCATATGACTCATTAATGTTTCATTAATACAATAACACGGTCATCTCTGTTTGACTGGCTTTTGGATTATACATTATTACAGAATTATAATCATTCCATATTTTTTTTTTGTGTGTTAAATATTTTCTCTGAATGAACAGCTTCTCCTTGAGCAAGTCCTTTTTAAGAGCACTTAGGATGGTCATGGTCAATGTAATGGGGTGAATGGTCACCTAACAAAGCTCTTAAATCCTCTCTCTCTCTCTCTCTCTCTCTCTCTCTCTCTCTCTCTCTCTCTCTCTCTCATATTGTGTATTTGTCTTGTTGAGTGCTACTTGCACTGATACTCTATTTGCCACAGCATACATTTAACAAATCAATATCATGAAGAACATCATAGGCCATGCTATATCCCCGGGGACTGTTCTCAAGAGATCCGCTGCTCCTTGATGAATGGCTACACATGCGCACGCACACTGAAGTTTACATACGTGTTTGCACTCAAGCATGTGCGTGTGTGTGTTTGCTATGGGTCATGTTTACACGTGCATGCAGTATTCAGTACCGTGTGTGTTTATGGTGCGTGGAAATTTGCCATGCCCACATTGCCACTGTAGATTTTAAGCGCGGCCTTTGCACTCATTTTCCGTTTCTTTCTCTCTTTCTCTCGCTCACTCTTTTTCTCTGTCACTCTCTAGTCCTTATCTAAAGGCCCCAGGCCAAGTGCACGTGTCCGAGGCCTCTGAGAAAAGCCAGTTCTGGAAAACTGGCAAGCAAACACTCTACAAAGGACACCGGCGGCACCTCAATGTCGGCAAATATTTGGCCGCGTGTTCAAAAATATTCGTCCGTTTGAAGTTGACGGACTGTCCAAATTTGGGCGCAGGTGAAATGCATTACGTTTGAAAGTGTAGCGACTGCACGATAGCGAGTAGATAAGGCTGGACGTCAGAGTATTCCTGTCCATTTCCACAAATGGTCACCAAGGCTAACTATAAAGCAGATGTTCAGTAGAGCAGCTGCTTAGAGCTGGTTCATAAAACTGAATTGAATTTGTTTTTTTGTTTTTATTTCTGATGTAACTGAGGAACTGTGATGGAACTACTGTCATTTATAACGGTTATACGACCGTTCTGTAAAAACTTCACAGATTGTATTCCTGTAATTGGTTTCTCGTTTAAAACAATCAGCCACTGAAGTGTTTGAATGGAACGTGAACAGATGAATGAGTGTCTTGTCCCATCTGTTCCGCTTGAGGGGTTTAGATAAGCTCTTGATTTATTAGCATATGGAACTGATATTCAGTTCCTAGAAAGCACCACGTGTACTATTAAAAAAAAAAAAAAAAAAAAAAAAAAAAAAGCAGCAGTTACACTGATACTCACGTGGTATGATAATTGGCAACTGTAGAAAAGTTTGTGGCAGAAAATGTATATGCATGATGTTTCCTATAGGAAGTATTGTGTTGCATCACATGGATATAACACTACATTATAAATGATGGGTATGCAGTAAACAGCAGGGAAAAAGACAGAAGAATGCGATTTGCCTGGATTAGGGTGTCACTGAGTTCAGCGTGTTGACAGAGCCAAGACTTTGTCCTTTTCCTCCATATGCGACGGCATGGGCAGCCTTGATCGTTCTGGATTGCTTGCAGTTGCATCACTTACCTCACACGCGTGTGTAGAAACTAGGAAATCCCCCTCCTGCCACGTGGGAACAGAGCGCCTGCTCCGGCTCATGAATAAACTTCTGAGTTCACTCTGTCTCATACACTCCCTCTGTGCTGAATTGTTGGCATAATCCTCAGCATTCTGTTGTCCTTATGTAACTGTGTTCTCTGTAAATCAGTGGTGAATGACTAAATGATCATTAAACTCACGTGTTCATCATCAAACTCAAATATTATCAGTGATATTTATACGTTAAAAGAATCATATCCAGAAGGCATATTCTCTGTTGATTTAGTACAGACAGAGTATAGTTAGATCTCGTCTCTGGTCCTCCCATTATCCATCCTCCATCCATCATCTTAAACTCTCCCCCAGTCTTTCCCCCAAACCTGATAGTAGATGCTCCGTGTATGAATAATACATGCCACGTTGCCATTAAAGGTGACCCTGGTTAATTATTGATTGGATAAGATGATTCCACTTCAGACCTCTGTATTAAAGTATATTCTCCTCTTCCGTTTAGCTTGGCTTTCATGCCCAACTCTTTATTGGGAATTCTCCAGATGCAGTGATGTCACTGATGAATCTTTAATGCCATTTTTCTAGACCAAGACTAATGACTTGCACTCTAATGGCTGCCATGTAGTGGGCAATTATTAGCTTTCCAAAGTGAAAGTGATGGATACTTGTGTTTAGCAACGGAGACTCGGTAGATTAAGACTTCACACCAGAAACTGAGCCATTACGGAGCCAGAAGGTTCTAGCTTTGATTGGCAGGTGGGTTCAAGGCAACTTGGCCTGGAACTGGAGTTCCTGAGGTTCCGGTAGCCTTCAGTAGCCATTATGCGATTAAACAAGACATTTTAACACCAGGTTTCCCTCTTACCCCTACCCCTGTACAGCAGCCTTGTAAAAGACTTACAGCATATAAAAGGGACACAGAAAAAGTCAATATATCCCAGATGGTTAAATAAAACCACTGTTTTCATTTCATTCTTCTCCAGTCAGGGAATTGTTTTCAGATTTAAGCTTTAGATGGGTTAGACTAAAATTTATGCCAATGTATTGAAAAAAATGGCCTACACTTTTTTCCCCCCCAATACATTTGGTGTACCTTTTTTTATATATATATATATATATATATATATATATATATATATATATATATATATATATATATATATATATATATATATATATATATAAAATATATATATATATATATATAATATATTCTGTCAGAGTGGGGGGAAAAAAAGTTGGTGTGATTTTTCCCACTCTACATACATTATGGATTATTGATGGGGGGAATCGGAGCAGTGTGTTGCATTTAAATCCGAAAATGAAGCATGACTCCACCAACTACAGCCTTAAGTAGGCATCTTTTTTATGAAAAGTTAGGGACAGACCTGCTTTCTTTATTGTACCTTAGCATTTATTTACATATATTTTACATACAAGTTAACACATGCAACACTGACCCAAAAGCAACCCAAAACACACTATACACTATTGGACACGCACACTAGACACACTATTCCAGAAATGGCTGCGAGTCTTCAGGTGGACATAGCCAGACTCTTTGATATTGATTAATAGTGACTGGTGACAGCAGAGGTTACCGAAGGATGACAGGAAAGAGCCACTCCATCATTCCTCCACTAAGCGTCACCTTCTTCTGACATTCCCTACATGTCTAGAGTTTTTTTTTTGGTGGGCTTGGGGGTTTGGGTATTCCCACTGGATCAGTACATCACTCTCTACAGCAGTGGCAGTTGCCCCTAAAGGCGCACAGCCTCCTGGGAGTCCTCTGAGGACTGCAATAAATGCTCATTCACATTGATCATGTGTTGAGGGGCAGTAAGCTGACTCAGCTGCTGCAGCACTGCGCTAATTTCACTTTCATTATTCAGGTCTTGGCTACACACAGCTGTCACTGGCTGAACATTGTGTGCATCGGTGGGTGATGGATGTCTCTATATTGGGTCAGACTCTGTTTTGCATTGCATGTTGAGCTCCAGCTTTGAAACGATCACAAACTCATTCACAATTTACGTATATTATCTGCTTATTATTACCTTTTATTAAGTTACTGAAGGATAATGTGCTGATGTTTAACACACTTCTGCTGCGCTGCCCATAGGTAATGCCAACTAGCTAAACTTGGCACGTCATGGCATGTCGTATCTTGAGTGCTGTGGACAGAGGGGTATGAATAGCCAGCTGGTGTTGAGTTCCGTCCCCAGTCCCCACACCACCCCTTCCCACAGCAGAATGTGCTGATGTGCTGACGCTCGGCTATGCACAGCCTCTTTCGGTTGGCTAGACAGCTCCAGCTGAATCAGCACTAAACCCCCCCGTAAGCAGAATGCTTACCGACTACCTAATGCATTTAACAAAGCGATTTCCTCGAAGCTCAGGGATAGCTTCTTTAGCTCAATAGTGTCATTTCAGCAGGGGTGCTTTTCAGAGAATAGTCTGGAGCATATATATTGTTTTTTATTTTTCTATCAGCAAAATATCAGTTCATAATGAATGTGATTTTAAGCTGCACTGGAATCCATACTGATGGATATTCCCTCTCTGGATACAGTCTGGAGGTGCTACATGTAAACTGTTAGTATTATTCCCAGAATGATTTAGTCTCCAGATCAGTCATTGGTGGCTGTGGGAGATCTTTAAGAGTATGTCCATTCTTGATTTCTGTTAATCGCTGCTCTTTCTGCAGATGGTCCCAAACTTACTATGTCTTTCTATAGTAGAATCAAAATATTCTACAGCATCTTGTAATCTATTTATAGAATACAAGATTCACTCATCAAACTGAGAACTGTCGATGCGACATCTCTGACGAGTGAATATAGTTTCTATCGCTCTTGGTACAAACGCTCAGGCCAGCAGTCCTTCCACTCTCCGGTACTGGCGCTGTAGTTATGACTAAAGCTAATTTGTTTAAGTGGTATTACAAATACACTAGATGGCCAAACATTTGTGGACACCTGACCATCACACCCATATGTGGTTCTTCCCCAAACTGTTGCCACAAAGTTGGAAGCACACAATTGTATAGGATGTCTTTGTATGCTGTAACATTACAATTTCCCTTCACTGGAACTAAGAAGACCAAACATGTTCCTGCATGACGATGCCCCTGTGCCCGAGCTCCATGAAGACATGGTTTGCCAACGTTGGTGTGGAAGAACTGCTCAGAGCCAGGACCTGAACCCCACTGAACACCTTTGAGATGAACTGGAATGCCAACTACACACCAGGCGTCCTCACCCAACATCAGTGCCTGGCCTCACTAATGCTCTTGTAGCTGAATGAACACAAATCCCCACAACCACGCTCCAAAATCTAGTGGCAGACCTTCCCGGAAGAGTGGAGGTTATTGTTCTAAAAGGTAGAGAGAAAACACAATACTAGATGCACATTACCTAGCTATCTAACACTGTTAACATTAACACTAGCTGGTTAACAAAAACCGACAATATATTGAACACTAATATAAACTATCACTGTATAAACGAGGGAAAAAATTGTCCATGTGAAGAGTGTTAAAGGAGCAGTGTGATCTTCACAGTCAGCTAAACAAAGTGATGAGCGTATATACTTGGTGCTCTGAACTCCTGCTGCATTTATGGATCAGAGCCAAAGCATGCAGCTGGTGGTACATCTATTAACATTTATCCGTTTTTGTTGAGCTAACCACTTTGTATTAACAGAGTACAGAGATAATATTTAGTATAAATGTGTTTCGAGTTATACAAAATGCAATATTTATTCATTTTAAAGTTCATCATTCGTTCATTCATCTTCAGTAACCTCTTGTGGATCTAAAACCTATCCCAGGAAACACTGGGTGTAAGAGGGAAATAAACCCTGGATGGGATATCAGTCTTGGAGCACCACACACACACACACACACGCACTATATCTCTCTCTCACACACATCTTGGGCCATTTTTGAGTATCCAGTCAACCTACCAGCATGTTTTTGGAATTTGGAAACCAGAGAGCGCACAGAACTCGGGATGGAACGAGGGACACTGGAGATGCGAGACAGCTGTATGCAGGGCGGCACCATCTTTTAAAGTTTCAAAACATAATTAATCTGTTACGGTGAAGACTGTATTCAGTTGCATTTAAGGAAAGCTGCCATTTATAAAGCCGTCCTTAGGGTACATCTCGTATTAGTACACCCCTCACTAATTGCCAGGAGAACCGGTTCTTCTCCATGCTGATATTTTTTTTATAATGCTTTGCTATTTCTTTTTTCACCGTGTTAAATAAATATGCATGTCATCTTTGATTGCATAAAGAAAGGCAGTCCGTAAAGGATATCTGAGGTTTAGTGCTTTTTTCTTTTTTTTTTTTTTTTTTTTTGCGCAGAAAACTACTCGAACTGCTGAAATCCCAATTGCACGGAATTGTTTTGCACGTTGTGGTAAAATAGACCTTTCAGCTGTACTCCTGTTCGACGCACGTGAATCAAAGTGGACTTTGATTGAATGTGCATTGTGATGACGTCACATGACGCATCTTGGCCCAAATCTACAGAAAATCTGTGGTAATTTTGAAAAATTGCACGCTCCCCCGAATATTGCGGAATTTGCACGATTCTGCGTTCATTTCTGCGATCTGGACTGGAAAGGTCAACTTCTGACAGTGACATGATGAGAAAAGACATAATCAATAGGTCTGTCTAGACCGTGTGTGTGTGTGTGAGTATGTGAGTGTGAGCAACTGTCCTCTCATTATATGCAGAGGGTTGGGGGACACAGAATGACAGGTAATAAGAAGGTCTCTCACATCCCAGTGGGAGCAATAATGAAGATTTATTAGTCCAAGTGTTTAGAACTGCTTGTGCTCTGAAGGTAGTCTGCTCTGATGTCCTCGTTTGTGTACCTGTGGGATGAAGCAATCAAGAGTGGACATGAGGAGGTCAGCATCGTTCCCGCTGTCATCACAGATTCATTAATAGTCAAACATGATTGAACAGCCAGCAAGAGATGTGTGAGGTGAGGACTGAAAGACAACAATGCCCAAGGGTTTTTCAGTCTTCCAGTGCAGGAGCACATTCTTAATCCTACAACCCTTCCAGGATATAGAGCACCTGGGCCAGTTAGTCAGTGTGATGGATCACCCTGCCTTCTGCTTCAGCTGTTTCCTGCTGAATCTCTCAATTCTCTCACTCCCGTTTCGTTTTTTTTGTCCCTTCTGCATACCCTGGGGCTGGGGCCATCTCCTCAATCAAATCCAGTTGTCTCTCAGAGTTGACGGGTTGCTCTGCACACCAGCGGTTGTCCTGCTCTTTATTTGCACTGCCTAAAATAGCTGCCTTGTCATTAGCTATATAATGTGGAAATAACATTGCCTTGCTGAAAAGTGGCTGGCAGTTTTTCTGTAGTGCCGCTGTATGTGCATGTGCGAATGCTTTTTCAGACAAATAAATGTGCCATAACTGAGTTTGAATTACACAGATCGACCCAGATGTGTCATCCAGGATCTGAATCTTATTGGATTGTAAAATGTGAAATTTGGTTCGACTCATGTTGTAGTTTGTACACCTGCCTTTTTATTTAGGAAAGTGATTTATGGGGATTATTAGTGTTGGATAAATGGTGTCTGTTGCTGTGTTGGCAGTTTTTATATGAATGATTTTACAGATACATTGTTTGCGCTGTTGTTGGTTGATGTCCTGGGGAGGGGACAGGGTGAATTGGTCCCATGTGATGGCCTCTTCATCAATCAGACCGTGAAAGCACATATGGACAATAGCTCAGCTTGTGTCATGTCCAGTGTTGGACAAGTGCAATGATTTGCTGCATAAAACATCAGGATTCAAACTCTGTGGTTTTATGAATATGCCCCTGTACTGTTTAGACATCACAGACATGCCTCTTCTTGGACCCATCAATTTTGTTTCTGATTTATATTTTATGTAATGGATTAAAAAAATGACTTGTATAAAAGTCTGTATGTAGCGCAGATGTAAGCAGTGGTTTCACTTAACAGTTTAGAAAAAGAGGTTCCGAGGTTCCTACAACACGTATAAGGAAATAACATGTTCCACAGCGTTAAATGCACTCTTAGACCAAAAGTATATGGACACCTGTCTGTTACAACCATGTGATTGTTGAACATCCTGTTCCAGAGTTCGTTCCCCATTTGCTGTTATCATAACCTCCAATCTTCAGGGAAGGCTTTCCACTAGATTCTGGAACTTGGTTATGAGGATTTGTGTTCATTCAGCCACAGGAGCATTCGTGAGGTCGGGCTCTGATGTCCGGTTAAAAAAAAACAAAAAAAAAAACGCCTGCTGTATACTGTAGTGTGTTGTCGGCATTGAGTTGAGGTCAGAACTCTGTGCAAGCCACTCAAATTCTTTTACAATAACCTTGGCTGTGTGTACAGGGGCATTGTTATGCTGGAACAGGTCTGGGCCCCTTGGTTCCAATGAAGGGAAATCTTAATGATACAGCATACAAAGACATTCTATACAATTGTGTGCTTCCAAATTTGTGCCAACAGTTTGGGGAGGAACCACAGATGGGTTTGATGGGCCGGTGTCCACAAACTTTTGGCAGTGCAGTGTGCCTATAAATGGCTAGAAAGTATGACTTGTACTTTACTAAATAAAAAATTTTTGGCACTGACAAATTGCTGTAGTATAAGAGGAATAAAACACTTTGGGTACGATAGGGTAAACATTCATTTTAAAATGAAACTGTTTTTGAAACATTAATAGAAACAGTTTAATTAATAATCAAATTACTAATCTGTGATGATCTGATTAATGCCATTAGTGAAGTGAGCTCTGCAATTTGTGGAATGGGCTAGTGTTACTGTAAATGTGTAATTTCTTTGTCATGCTTTACGCCTCCAGTAGGCGCTTCCGTTACCGAATTGAACAACAATTGGCTCTTATGAACTGACCCAAAAAGCTCTCTATGATGCATCAATTGAAAAGATCTCTATTCCTTATGCCCTGGACTGAGGGGCTTGGGGAGGGGGAGGGGGAAGTCATGTTTCCGATTCTAAAGCTGTCCTGTTCACGGCCACCAAGCAGGTGTGCGTCAGCTGGACTCGCACTTTCTTGCCGCCAAGAAAACAGAAACAAATGGCTTGTGAGGAAAGCCACTGAAAACCAGGGAGAGCAGCAGAGCGAAAGCCGCAAATCTTGCCCAAAAGCCGCTCATTAGGGACGCTGAGGGGGCATTCAGAGAGTCAGCTGCTGTTGGGAGGGGGGCAAATGAGGGAGGCAGCTGTGTAGAGAGAGCAGAGAGAGAAAGGCAGTATAGAGAGGCCTGTGTTATGCTGGAGCTTGGCCAGACCAAGGGCCCTCACATGCATTATATAACCCTGCAGTGGAAAGCAAACATCAGTGGTGTACGAGCAGGAGCGTGTATGCTATGAATTATGAACAGCCAATTTAAAGAGAGGTCGCAGTGAGAAGGAGTGCTTTCATCTCAAGAGAAATCTTAAACATGGATATTGAAAATGGCTCTGTATCAAAATATAGAAAAAGTGCTAAATTGAGTATTACGATAAATATTTTACACATTCATAATCATGAGCGTAGCATTCTGACGTGATGTAGGGATGAGAATTAAAACAAATCCTGCTTTTGTCATTCTGTGGGTTGTCCCTTGCGCATACATGTGGGTCTGGTTTCTTGTGGCACAGTAGGTGACGGGTGTGCGGATAGAATACCCATGTTGGCATGATTAGATACAATATTTCAGACCAACTGTAGTCCTCGTTTGATGGTGGTAACCTTGACATGCCTTGTATTTGACAATGACAGATGGCCTTGACTGGTCTTGACTGGCCTTGACTGGCCTTGAAGCAGAACTTGGAAACAAGGTTGAATTTTTGCATCCTTGATAGACCAACCGGATTGGTACACTGTGTCCTAAGAGTTATTACATGCAGATGTAAATGTTAGTGTGACTTTGAAGTGAAGCAAGCATCATTCACTTCTTCACTAACCTTCAGATACGTTTTAGGTATCCATAGGACAATCCAAATTTCAATGAAAACTCTACAACTGACTTTACATGGAATTTAGTCAGATATTTTTCTGATTGCTTCAATCTGAAAGGTTGAAGTTTAAACAAACAGATCAACATTATTTTTAAGGTGACCGTTCTTCCATCGGTAGAATGATAGTAGCAGGATTAGCATTATCTCCCACCTCTCACATCATGTCTCCCTGTTAGAATGCTACTCTCATCAGCTCCACAAGGGTGGACAAGCCCGGGACTGTCCTACTACCCAGTTTCTCTCGCATGGAAAAACTCCAAGGTTGGCTCCCATGGGATCAGGCTCCATTGAAGACCATATTCAGAGTTTCACTGGATTCTGCCTTCTCACTAGCCTTCTCACTAGCCTTCTCACTAGCTCATTTAATAGCTTTGTAGCCCCTCACAGATCAATGCTGGTTGGTATAGGCTAATACCATTGCCTTGATTCCCAGCAGGACCTCTGAATACTGGAAAATTTTATTTTGCCATACTTTCATTTGTGCCTAAATTTTTATTATTTAGTCATTTTCCTTCTGATTTTGCAGCCATCTCGATCCCCAGCCACAGATTCCAGCATCCTCTTGGGTATCCCCAGACATTCCCAAGCCAACTGTGAGATCCAGTTTGAATGGTACCAAAAGAACATCATCATTATCATGTGCAAATAACAGGGATGTTACTTCCCAACACCATACTAGACATCTCTTCAACCATGGCTGTGTCTTGGTATCCTGTCCATTAAAACCAGAAACACGAGTGGAGACAAGACACACGCTTGACACAGTTTGATATCAACCTTAAATGATTTTGACTTAAGGGCAAGAATTTGGACATAACTACCCCTGCAATCATACAGAAACCAGATCGCATAAAATAGCGACTCAGATACCCTGTACTCCTACAGTACCTCCCAAATCAAATGTTGAGGCACAGGATCAGAGGCATTCTCCAAATCCAACATAAACTTTAGAGCCACCCAAATCACCCATCCCTCAAATAAACCCCAGGAACAAGGGTTAATGAGACATTAGCTGTCATTAGATTCGTTTTCTTTGACCTACAACTGTCAATTGTCCACTTTATCAGATAAAACTTGTATTATCTGTAACTGTAGGTATGCACTTATTTCACTGTTTAAAAAAATATATATATATCACCGATGTGGAAACTAATTTTTTTGAGCATGAGCATTTGGGAGCAAGGTTCATAGTATCTTAGTCTGAGACACTGTAGATGTCTGGCTTGTAAGACTGCAGTAAAATCATGCTGTTTTTCAGGATGTAGCACATGGGTCTGATTGGCGACCCCTCCCACCAACCCCATGCCCACAGTTGTATCCTCTCACTCGTCTCACAAAAACCACAATCTGTGGTTGGTTGTTGACAATCCTCCTTGTGTTCTGTTAGTTTTGTTTGAGAGTACGCTATGTGTTTTTGGTGCCACTTCCCACAGCTACTATGTCTCTTCTTCTCTTCTCTTCTCTTCTCTTCTGTTGTGGCAGAGCTCCAAACACAAGCTTGGGCATCAGATTTCACCTGGCAATGACCCTCCAATTGTGAAGCGTGTCCAGTGACTGTGGATCGGTGCCATCATTCATTGCCTCTGTGCCGCAATAAGCCCATGTTCATTGATGATTGTGCAGCACTGCAGTTCAGTGGATCCAGTTGTGCTGCATTCTGAGCAATGGTTAAGGCTCTGGGTTACTGATCAGAAGGTCGGGGGTTCAAGCCCCAGCACCGCCAAGCTGCCACTGTTGTGCCCTTGAGCAAGGCCCTTAACCCTCCCTGCTCCAGGGGTGCTGTATCATGGCTGACCCTGTGCTCTGACCCTAACTTCCTAACATGCTGGGAAGAAAAGAATTTCACTGTGCTGTAATATATATGTGACAAATAAAGGCGGCTGTGGCTCAGGTGATAGAGCAGGTTGTCCACTAATCGTAGGGTTGGCAGTTCGATTCCTGGCGTAGTTATTTTGGTTATTATTTTGTTTAGTCACTTTGGTGTGACTGTCTCACAGTCGCATATTTGATATATTGGCAATCTACCCTCTGTCAGTCGATTACAGTGACTGACAGCGTCTATCCTGCTGCTGCTGTTGTGAGCCCCTAAAATGTGACAAAGTACAGTCTCTTTATGGCAGTGTTAATACAGTTCTCTTCTTTCCTCCGACTGCTGAGGAAGATCAGGCATTCAATAAAAATGTCATCTCCATATTCATCATTATAAGAGTGAACTGTTATTCTGAGTGATGTATAGCTGCTGAGACAAGATTCATCAATATATGCATCTCCACACAGCAACTGTGGAAGATTAGCTTCTCGTATTGTAGAATTGCTCCATGCATACTGCTCGCAGGAATGGTGAAAAACCATCTGGATATGTGCTAGCCAGTTTTAATAATAATTGTAATTTATAGCGTCCTCTTCAATGGCAGCAACGGCCGGGCTGCCACACAATCTGTAATCTTGAAGATTTATCGTTTAGTTGGCAGGCAGTTCTGTGTGTGCTCTGTCCAGTGATTGTACTGTGACATAAATGCGGCAGACAATGCAAGAGTCACTGGGTTCATGCCTGCAGCTCATCACGTTATTTTATGAATTCGATCAAGGCGTCCAGACAGGCTCAGCACACAACAGCCTCTTTAACGAAGCGTGCAGTGAAAGTTCCATCCGGTCACCACTATGAAACGCGCTTAAACGTCAACGTTGAAGCGTTAACGTTTTACAAGCGCTGCTGCTGCTGTCGGAGCACCCTGGAAAGAGCACTCGGGGGGATTAAAGGGCGCACTCGTCAATTGCCCTCTTCTCCGAGACAGCTCTTTGAGTTGCTCCTCAATCAGCTTGAATTTGTCACTTGCAGGCCTGTGGGTTAGAGGATTAACTTTTGGAAAAGAAAATGCTTATTTGAAGGAAAACTTTAAAGCAGCTGTGCCTGCTTCCACACCCAGTTGCACCCTATAAAGCAGATTTATTTTAGACATTTTAAGTATTTTAAGACATACAATTTTAGTATGTCTAACCGACCGCTGACAAGATGGTCTATAGTAAAATAAGGCAGATACTAAGAAGTATCAGAGCAATTTCACAAAACAGCACATAGTTTGTTCTTGGTTCTTTTGCAAAATTCTTTATGGTCTGTAATTCCAAATTTGTAGGGTGGCATGGTGGCACACAGCATTGCCACCTCACAACTCCAGGGTCCCCGGTTCGATCGTGAGCTCAGGTTACCTTCTGTGTGGAATTTCGCATGTTCTTCCTGTGTTTGTGTGGGTTTCCTCCCGTGTTCTCTGGTTTCTTTCCATCTTAAAAACATGCTGGTAGCAATGAATGTGTGTGGTGGTCTTTTATGGCCTGGCATCCCATCAAGGTTGTATTCCTGCCTCGTTCCCAAGTGTTCCCGGGATAGCTTCCAGATCCACAGCAGCCCTGACCAGGATACAGTGGTTACTGAAGAATGAATAAATACATGAAATCTAAATTTTTTTCAGATTGCTCTGTGGAAGCGCCAACAGTCAGGACTAGATGAGCAGGAAGCTTTTTAAGATGACAATGATGAAAATAATTATAATGAACTGTAAAAATATACATTTATATTTTGACCATTGTACTCTTGACCGCGTCGTAGACAATTCCCGTCAAGGCCAAGATGAGAGGAAAATTGTAGTAGTCACTTGTCCCAGTCTTTTCATTTCTCTAGTACTGTTACCAGCTAAGGAATTACAATCACAAACCCCTCAACAAAATATCACTGTTTTGGTTCAGAAATTCCTGACGTGTACTGTACCTAGCTCTTGGGTATAATCTGCATTCTCTAAAGAACTTCAGGGAGGTTTTTCTAACACAAGGCCATATTGCCCCCCTCGGCTATGAAAGCATAACAAACAGAGGGAAGAGACTAAACATCTGACAGCTGCATTGCCAATGCTGGAAACTCGCAACAAAAGTTTGCTGCTACAAGTCCTCCACCCAGCGCCACGATACAAGGGGTTGTTGTGCGTGAATAAGAGTCAATTGATTCTCGTTCCCCAGTGCCGACAAATTTCCTTCTATTCACTTGCTGGGGCAGGCGTACGGCCCTTGACTCTAACAGAGTCCGTTTCCCGTCCACCAGCTGCTCTGTGGATAGACTCTGTGTGTGTGTGTGTGTGTGTGTGTGTGTGTGTATATGTATGTATATATATGTGTGTGCGCACGTGTGTGGTCACCATGGCGATGTCCGACTGATGACTGAGGGTTTAGCACAGCTTCTAAGTAATGGGCTTGTGATGTTTAATTTGTTTTCTCCGTACCTCTCTCTTTGTTAATTGAAAGGGGGAGAGGCAAGTGACGTGTCAAACTCGTACATTTGCCCTCTCCAACTACTACGAAATCCTTGCCAGTGGCCAAGCATTCTGTGTGTGCGTGTGTGTGTGTGTGTGTGGGTATGTGTGTGTGCTGTTTGTGCTCACATGCATTAATATATGAGTATATTCACACATGACGGGTTGTGGAGCTTATGCCTGTGTGGGTTTACTCCGTGGTCTCCAGAAAATCAGTTCCCTGGCTTCTGGTAAACTGTCTAGGTGTGAATGTGTGTGTGCATGGGGTGTGCCCTGTGCTGTTAGCTAAGGGTGTATTCCTGCCTCGTACCCAATATTAAATAAGAAATGATTCAATGATTTTGAGCTTGAAGATGGACCACTTTAAATAGTAAGCATTTCTGTGGCTCTTAAAGCTTCATTTCCTATTTAATATTGACAAGGACATTGAGTGATTGTATCAGTAATGAATCAAATGAAGACTGTGTCTAGAATTGGATGTCAAATCCTAAGTAGCATGACAGGCTGCTTTGTATTGGCTGTCCTGAAACATTAGCAACGTTTACTTTTTTTTGAATGTTTCATTTCTCCCTTGTAAGGATTCAAGAATTATCTCCAGCAATACAAATAAAGCAACTGCGTTAAATAATAACAAACATAAATTCAATTAACAGTGTTAAATTGTCATGGATTATATGATTGTTGTATTTCTGAAAAGGCTAAATAAAAAGGATATAAACTGATTGACACTTAATTTCTAAGTAAGTCAAGCAATGATATTTAACCAATATTGCATAAGCAAGAGCGCGGTTATGCTGAACATCAGCACGGCTGTGATTCAGCGTAGGCACAAAGCCGCAGACACCAATATTGCTTTTATATTGCAGGTCTATAAACAAGAAATGATATACCGAAATATCGAGAAACTGACATTTCGGACACGATACAGATAAATGTTTTGTTTATTTTTGCTCCACTAGCAGAAATAGATCCTTAAGAATCTACACTCACTTTATAGCTAGCTCACATCGATTTGTACATTTCATTCCTGTTAAAGGTGCTTCCGGTGAAATTGGCGTCCCTTCTTCCTTTTCATCTTCATTTGACGAGCTTTCATGTTTCAAGTCAACAGTTATGTTCACGGAAAAAAGTATCGCTTGCCTTGTCCGCTGATGACGTCGGTAACACTACTGCAGTAACCCTTTCGAACTAGGAAGTGGAAATGCATACGGCGAACACAAACAAGCGGAGTGACGCAAACAGCGAAAGATCCCAGTGCGGTTATACTAAATATGAGCACTCTTGGAATGCTGTTCGAGCAATCAAATTCGTGGACCGGAACTGCCTGTTGTATGAAAAGGATTATTGTATAGTAATATCCAGATGCACCTGGCTTTTCTAGAAAGCGTACGAGTTCTTGCCAAGTGCACTCGAAGGTCCTTCTTGAAGGTTACTAAGGACACCATGTGGTAGAGTGGGGTACGGTGTAACGGTGTCACTCTAGCTCTGTCACACACTCCACATGGCCGTAATTCATAGCTTCAAGGCTGCAGCAGAAGCAGGTGTGATTAAAGATAGGTCTAAATTCGCCTAGAAAGTGGGTCATATTGAAAGACTGAAAAGGAAACAGTGTTTGAAACTTTGTTCTTTTCACACAGATGCGTTATCAGCAGGTGCGCCGCTGCCGGGATGAAGATGGGGGTTAAATTCATCCATACACATTTGCTGACTACACATTATAAATAACAATACAGCGTTTGAGGAAAAACCACGACACAGGCATGTGGTTTGCCTGGTTACCTCAAGTTTTTTTTTGTTTTTTTTTTTTTTTAAAAAAAGAGCTTTCAGAACACAGACTGGAATCAGATAAGTGTGGCACAGTTGCCATGGGAGACTAGAGTGTGAAAATGTTTGCTGTGAGATAATGAAACGGAGCGGGCTTGAGTATTCAGGCACTATTAATCTGAAGATCTAAACACCTGCAAAATTAAACAGTACACACCATACAAGAGCGTACGGTGGGGGGTTTCCACTTTTATTTGCATTGTGGTTAATCTTCAGCGGCCAACAGGTGAGAGGTTGAGGAATGAGCAGTCACACCTGGAGATTTGAGATTTCCCAATTCAGTCACCTGCTGCTCATTCTTACAAACAGAAACCAGCACAATTCTATTACATTATAGATTTCAAAACTTTGTTCTCGATTTTACTCAGGATTGTAACGAACATACCCGATATTAAGGGACACTGCCTGTAAGCCCCCCGCCCCCTTCTCCCATCTCACACTAGTAATGTTTTAGCCAGTGCTCTCGTCTTGACTCGATTTTCTTGCTTGAAAGATGCGCCTTTGCTTTTTGTCAAGTGAAACGGAGAATGTTTTGAGTTCATTAATGTGAAATAAAATGTCAGTGTGTTTCACTTAGCTAACGTTAGACAAGTACATCGGTTAATTATATTTACTAGGGATGCCACCCAAAAAAATTTTGACCATAAATGGTAAAAATGGTTTAAATAGGTACCTTCTGGCTGAAAGAGACCACAAAAGTGATCTTTGATGTAGACGTTAGAAAAAATTTACATACACTATTAATTTCAATACGTAACATTGTTACTATAACAGGAAGAAAGAAAGTGTGCACGTAAACTTTACTAGTGTCTGCATTGTAACTAACCTTAACCTAACTATACCTTAGGCAAGTGATTTGTAAATGGATTATTTTGAAAAAATATACTGTAGGGTGGGACTACACCCCCCGGGGATCTGGAAAGTTCTCATTACATACAGTGGATGCAGTTAAGTGAGTGCTAAGTGGCCAGTCCAAACTCCAGACAGGTCATGAAGAGAAAATGTATAATTGTGGAAATGTCCTTGTGCTCTCCTGTGAGTCAGTGGTTAATATCAAGCGTTCATCAAATGGCATGACAAGCGGCGGTGTTTAAATAACCAGCCTCAGAAGCCATATCTGTTTGCTTTAGATACCAGAGATTTAGATATCCTCAAATATCCTGGCGTCACTTTTAAATTTTTTTTAAAAATTTCTTTCAGTACTTATTGGCTATGCTTTGAAATGTGCCCAGAGGGAAAGATTAATGGGTATTGAATATAGGTCGAAGGTCAATGGGCACATTCAGGAAACGCTTTTAATATTTGTGTAGAGGCTTAAGAACACAGAAAGGCAGGAAAGTGCCTGCCTACAAATAATGTGTTCCCAAGGAAGTGTGAAGCACTTGAGTAATTCTTTTGTTCTTGCCCCTGGCAATTAGACATGCGTCTATTGCAAATGCAGAATTGTAACCTACTGTAGGTTATGTTGTGGAAGAAATATCAACAACGACTATATAGGTTCAGTTCAGGACCTGATCCTTGCGATGGATGTAGTGCTACACACAAGTGATCTCTTGTTAAAGGGTTATTAGATAAAACTCGCTTTTTTATCCATTATTGATCAAATCATACAATTGCGAGCGATCCCACCAGGCAACTGAAAGCCCCCCGTTCCAATGTTTGATCATCGGGAAACCTAATTATCTAGGCTAAAAAGTAGCGAATGTAATGTAATAGTGTATGGTGAGCTAGAAAGCTAAGTGCATTAATACTCTCTAAGGAAAATGAACGAATATATGATTATCCTCTTCTAACTAACTCTGATGTAGCACATCATGTTTCCACCCTCAAAAAAAAAAAAAAAAGCGTTCCAGCTATGAGCTGTATGAACATTTCGGCTCTGGGACGCATGAGGTGTTCAGTCCTCACATCTGGCTAGCTGTAGAGAGTTATAAATCAGCTTTGCACTGCACTTTATTTTGCTCGGATTTCGCCAGGATTCCCACGTACCTGAACGTTCCTGATCGTGAGGTCACTCTATCAACAGGCAGATCATGCCTCAGCACGAGTAGCTCGCTTTATAGTTACAGTATCAAGGTGTGCCATATTACCGGGGAGTGCTTTAAGTTTAAACAGCATACACTTGAAATGAAAATATTTATTTTGCAAAGTCAAGAGTTTTTTCTCTCTCTCTCTCTCTCTCTCTCTCTCTCTCTCTCTCTTTTCTCTTCTTTCTTTTCTGGTTTTTGAATCTACTTGTCTCCACCCCGTTGATATTGAGTCTTCTGTGTGTAGCCTGTACCTTCTCTAAGAAGCATTTTATATTTATTATAGTGAGCCCTCAATACAGTGCTTATCTATAGCAAAGCTCTTGAGAATCTCCATGAAGGTTTTTTTTTTGGTAAAGACCAGAAAACAGTAAGCTCTGAATTGCATTCTCTATCCAGGATGTCAGTCCTGACATTTTTGCACTCTTGGAACATTTTTTTTTTTTTTTTCTTCCTTCCCCTCCACTGTATAACCCTACGACGAGTATTTTCATTATTATACTATCTTGTATATCTCTGTGTTGCAATGCTCACAGTTGTCTCGGGTAATTAAAGCCTTGTTGAAAGAATGCTGTTTCTTGGTATGCGTCTCCACGGTAGACACTTCAACATTTCTACATTTGTGCATGTATCAACATGACTCAGCATTTCACAGAAGAAGAAACACTTTGTCCTAAAGCAAAAATGTTACAGTCAGTGTGTTCACATGGGAATAGGAATCTTTAGCAGCGTTTTTTTTTTTTTTTTTTCTTCCTTTTTTCTTTTTCTCTTCTCACACTCCAACAACGTGCGAGTTTACTAAGGGCGTGCCTTGTTCGGTATTGCGTAATGCAAGTGTACAGGAGTCTGAATGACTGACTGTTTGAGAGCTTGCGGGCTTTATCGTTGCTTCAGCATGAGCAGCTCCTGCCTCTGCATAACGGTCGTCCTTCAACTGTATGCTGCTCCACCTCTTATGTAATCCTCAACCCACAGTGTGGTTTTTTTTTTTTTTCTTTTTTCCTTCCTGCATATCCGGGACCGAGCTTGACCGGAAGATCTAAGGCTGAGAAAGCGAGTTGTGGCCGGAAAGCTCCCGTTACTTCCATCTTTGCTTTCCCGCTACGCTAATGTCAGTGGCCCTCTCAGCAGGCCTCTTCCCCTGCTGCTGTTGGAGTTCAGGGTTCCCCCCATGACAGACAGCCCCCTGGTTGTTTCCTGTCCTGTCAGCTGGGAGGTCTGGGCATGGTTCCCAGAGAGAGTGCACTGAGACTAGAGTCTCTGAAGGGCTAGGCATCCGAAAACACCTGGGGAGAGGATTATAGATGGATTATGATGGCCTTACTGATAAAAGATTAACAGATTATACAAAGATTTCCCAGCAGTGACTCACTCAAGATGCCACTTATTGTCTCCACCCACAAATTTCTTAAATGCTTCTCTTCTTGGCCTTGACGAGATCAAGTGAACACTGTTAACAGGGATTTTTAGGAGAGCTCAAACCGTTATGCCCAGGCATTGCTTCTAGAGTTAGCTTCCTCAATATCATTCCTGCCTTTTCCAAGCGGTCAGGACGGGTGGACATGGTTTGTGAGGTTCTATCACTCTGTTCATTTATTTCTTTGTAATGACTCTTGAGGACAATACAGAGCTGCAGGAGCTCTCTCTCTCTCTCTCTCTCCATCTGGACAGAGCAAGCACGCCATCAGTGGTAGACTAAAGAGGTCACAGGAGCTATGCTAATCAGCCGTTTCATCTGGCTGCTCTTTGAAAATCACACCTTTGGTGGAAAGACATAACGGAGATACCATATGTAGAAGATAGTGTGAAACGCACCATATAAAGCTGTTCATGACCCATCACCCGTATGGAGAGGTCATCTGCTCAGACACAATGCAGTTATTATTTTTTGTAATGTTCATATGTTCTTAAAGGGAGGAGACCCACATGGAAGTGTGACCTAGTACTCCACTTCCTGCATGTGACTGTTAGGGTGAGGGCATCATATTCTTTTGGATAAGTTTTCAAGCTGCTTGTATTTGTGTTTAATCTCTAAGGGCCATATTCAGAGTGGAGTTAAGTGCGCTTAGTGAGAATTTAATACTAAAGTTGTGTACGTTGGTATTCAGGTAAAAGTCCACAAAAAGCTTGCTCATCTCAAGGACTTTATGGATAAAATTAAGACTTGACTTAAAGTGAGCTGTATGAGTAGCAAATGAATGTTTGGTCAGCTTATCATTCAAACCGTGGTCATATTTTCTTTGCGAGCGAGCACATCAAATTACCATTAGTATTTTTTAATAAAACAACTCAAATTAATGAATTAAATGCATGATCAAATAACCTGGATTCCATGCACACGTTATAATTTTATGAGCTTAATATAGTTTCTAATGGCTACCTTAAGTGTGCACAATAATGAGGTGTGCTGGATCAAGTGCTATTTTATAAGCTGCTGAATAATGAGGGTGGAAGCCATAACGTTAAATCAAACCAAATGTTCAGTGATTAATGTGAAGAGTACATTTAGGACTATTCATGCAGCAGTATATTGGCACTATACTAGACTCCTATTAGTCTGTCAATGTCTGCCATCTTTAATACAATGATATTTGAATGAAATGTTTTTGTTTTTTAATTGTTTCTTGTTATAATCTACATTTTATTACAGTTGATGGCAGAGGAATAAAATGCTGTTTCCTTCTAAAGTCTGCATTTTCTATCCCTGTTTTTTTTTTTTTTTTTTTTTTTTTTTTTTTTTTTTTTTTTTTTTTTTTTCTGAATACGCATAAATACTGTAACATTTGGACTTGGTATATTCACGCGTTGCTTGCATCGTTATGACATGTTAAGACACTCTTTGTTGAGTTTATTTAAGGATGCTTTTTGTTCTATTAAATATGTCCAATGTGAGTCACTGGCTGCTCATTCATATAGAGATATAATTTTTTTTAGATTCTTGCTTTTGCCTGGTTTTAAAATCAGCACTTGAAGCAAAGATAAAATATAGAAAAGCCTTGGAAAGTGGAAAAAAACAACAAAAAAAAAACAAATCTTGGAAAAGAATAAATCTGAAAGTGCACCATAAGTGCTAGCTAATGTCGGCTTGGCTCAGTTGTCCAAACGGTTCCAAATTTAGGGGTGCGTTTTGAATCTCCAAAATAGTCGCTACCCCAGCCTTTCATCTTTCAACAGCACTAGTGGGTTAGTGGTAACATAGACTCAGTGGAACAGTTTAGCCAACCCCTCCTCTGCATTTTTCAGACCAGCTTAACCTGAAACAGTGCTCTGTATTTATCTGGACCACCCTCTCACCCATTGTTCTGTGCACTGTAAGTGATGTGGTCGGCTCTTAATAGTACGGCGCGCTGCAGGCTGCTTTCATTGGTTTCAGATGGTTGTGCTTCAGCCAGTTAAAGCCACAGAGGAGGAGCACTTTTGACAGATGGGAGCAATGGAGTAGTATCACAGTCCTGATAATGATTTAATTGGTAGGTCTTCTCCCAATCGTGGTAGAGTTCATAGAGAGGTCCGTTCATTCAGTCATTGATTCTCAATGAGTTCCACCCTGTACCATTAATACAAATACCGACCGGTTCCTTTCTAGCATGTCGTCTTTTGACGAGAACTGAGCTTTGTCACAAAGGGTTACACTTTTAATAGTATGTTGTTTTTGACTTAAAATCATTAACAAAGTTTCTCAGCCTCGGTAATTTGTGTGTAAAGACATTTTTATTGTTTTTGGTCCTGCCTGCCTATAGAGCTCCCAGTCAGGCTTAGACTCTCATACCAGATCAGTCAGCCAGCCATTCCAGAGAGCCTCCAGACCCTAAAACAACAACAGACACAATGGGAGTTTTTACAACGTCCGACGCTTACAGTATATGGCTCTAACAGACGTACGCATCGGTGTATTCTGATTTATGAACCGGAATTC
This sequence comes from Cranoglanis bouderius, assembly GCA_023630585.1. Taxonomy (NCBI): domain Eukaryota; kingdom Metazoa; phylum Chordata; class Actinopteri; order Siluriformes; family Cranoglanididae; genus Cranoglanis; species Cranoglanis bouderius. The sequence continues at coordinate 12,124,802 of CM042563.1, forward strand.
GGACAAAGGTTTTAAGGTCTGCAAATGGTAGAGGCTATGCGGGAGGTCATGCAAACGATTAGAGAAACAACTGTAGATCAAATGTGGATAAATAGGAAATTTTACAATGACCCCGTCCTGGCTGATTTACAGAATAGCATACCATGAATAAAACATAAAGCTAAACCTTAAAATCCTTGTGTAGGTATTTTTAAGTTGCAAAAGAAGCTCATAAGCGCTTTCTACACTTACAAGTGTTCATAGACCACCACATGTGGGCTCTTTCAAAAAGCTGGATTATTCCCTTGTCACGCTTTCCTGACACAGCACATGCAGGGCCTTTTTCATATGAGCATATGAGTGCCAGAAAGATAATATCTCTTTCTTCCATCATCCATCTCAACCCTCCCCCCTTGTCTGTTTCATTTATGACCAGTTCGTGCTTCACCATATTATGTAAGTGAAAAAGGGAAGGATGAAGAGGAAAAGAGAAGGAAGATATAATGGAAGAAGTGGTATGGGGGGGGGGGGGGGGGGGGGAGAGAAAGAATAAGACAGTGAGAAAGACTGTCGATATATTTTTAGGGTGCTCTTGGCTAGGACTGAAACCGCATCAGTGCCTTAGGCAGCGTGCCTAGAGCTGCTGGTTTCATTGCACAGCGCCTCGTCTCCACAAAGCCGCCACTCAGGAGGCCAGAGACAGGCACGGCATTGTGTGAGCGCACTGCGGCGAGGGCACCTAACGAGGGTTTCGAACTCTGCCCGTGCACCCCGAATAAAAGCGTGCAGCTGTATCAAGGCTGCTCCGGCTAAAAATATTGCAAGGCTCCCCATTTAATTAGCACGACGTCAGGATTCCTTCTCACTGTGCCAAAGAGAGCAGGATGTGGTGGAGACTCGCACTCACCCGTGATCGCGTTGGCAATGAAAACCAGTGAAAGGGGGCCTCCAAAATATCATCTTAGCCTTTCTTTTCTTTTCTTTTCTTTTTCTGGAGACAACAGGCACACACCAGGGACAGGTGTGTAGCTTGCATACTATACCACAGTCTGGAACGGATAATTGTGGGAAAACCTCTCAGAGAGTAAGAGAGCGCGCACCTTCTGTGTCCTGTTTGACCTGTAAATGTCTGGAGCATGTGCTTTACTGTACAAGATCACCATGGGCACCATGAGACAGTTTAACTCTGTCTCTATCCTAACTGCATTCAGTGGTGTTAATATGTAATGAGCAGCACATTAGTCCTGTCTAATGATTCTGTAAGCTGCTCTTTAATAATGGAAAGCGCTGTAGACCCTTATATGCTGTCCTGACCACACTCGGTATAGGAAAAGAAATCCTAGACAGTGAAAAATCGATAAGATACTTGCTTTTGAGGGAATCGGTGATCGAAAATGATAAGGTCATTTTGTCATGTTTTTCCATTATTTCTTACTGTTACATAGTATTCACGCATCATTAAACATCTCCAGAAGAACGCCATTTTCAGTAATGATGGTGTCTCTCCTTGACTTCACATCGGTTAATGCCTTATTGTATAGTTGAATTTAACCAGTGTACTTTTCTACGATTACATCAGCTGTATTTTAATTATACTAAAAGGTAATCATTTGCCTGTACAGTACTAAAGCTAACCATGCATTTTACAGTAACTCGGCTCATAAATGCAAGAGAATAAGCATGAGCATCAGGGAAGCGAGCGCAATTTAGTTATCCATTTTCTGAATGGTTATACATTCCAGCTGAGAGGTGAAACAGTATATCGTTACGACAGTATACCATGATAAGGGCATCTGAAATATACAGGTATTGATGATGATCAGAAAAAAGTTTTTTTTTTTTTTTTTTTTTCCTTTTAGTTGTGCATTTCCCACAACGTGTACCAAAAAAAGAGAAGATTTTAAAAGCCAGATAAATGCAGTGTTTTGGTACTGAAGAAGAACACAAAGAAATGCTCCTGATTTCTGTCCACTGCATCTGTAGCGCCATATTTACTGGCACCATTCATAAAAAAATTATAATTTAAATAAAATAATAATTACACATTAGTGAGACCACAATTTTTTCAGCAGGGGTCAAAACCCAGAGACTGAGATAAACAGCACATTTATTTTGTCTCCCTGTAACCATTTACATGTTGATTTGGATGTCGGTTTATGATTATTATCTTTATTAAGAAGCTACAGCCACATCTTAACCGCCTGACAGAGGCAACCAGGTTTTGAGATAAAATGTTCTATCCATGTATAAAACCTATAACCTGTACTGTATGTAGGCCATACCCAGACTATGAATGAGAACAAGAAGTCTGAACATTCTGTATTTTATTGCTTGCAGCTCTGAACACCTCTGCATTTTTGGGTGGGGAGATCATACAAAGGAGCGCTACCTGGAACGTTTCCATCCTCAAGAAAAAGCATGAAAACATTTCCCACAAGGTATGATTGAGTCTCTATCAACGTTTCAATTAGGACAGGATATATGTGAAAAATGAAACCGAAATAAATCATGTCAGATCTTTTCCGACCTTTAATGCGAACAAAATTCAAGTGAAAAACAATAGGAATGCTTTGGTGGGGTGGGGGGGGAGGTATTTAATAAAAAAAACCTGTTGCACATGTGTGCATACCTCTTAACGTAAATTGGTTAAAGCACCTTGTAATACAGCATTCCGCACTTCCGAGTCTTTTTGGGAAAAGGTCTACCAACTTAACGCTTAACAACTTAATTTGTCAGTTTTATTCCACTGTTCCTTGCAAAAAATGTTCCAGATCTATCTAATTGCAAGGGGATCTCCTGAGCACAGCCCTCTTCAAGTCATTCCACAGGTCTTTGATAGGATTTACATCTGGGCTCTGACTGGGCCATTTCAAAACACTGATTCTTTTTCTGAAGCCATTCCTTTGTTCACTGTGATTTGTTCTATGAGTCACTATTGTGCTGGAAGGTAAAATTTTTCTTCATCTTTAGCCGTTCTACAGAGACCTGCAAGTTTTGTGCCAAAATAGATTGGTATTTGGAGCTATCCATGATTCCCTCTATATTGACTAAAGCCCCAGTCCCTGCTGAAGAGAAGCAGCCCCACTTCATAATGCTGCCACCACCATGCTTCACCATGGGTACGGTGTTCTTTAGGTGATAAGCTTTCTTGTTTTTGCTTTTTTTTTTATTATTATTATTATTATTATTTGGGGTGATTTAGGTGGGCTTGGATGTTCCTTATTTTGTGAGACAAGGCATACATCCAGCCATCCTACTCCATAGCCCAGACATGAAGAAAACTAGAGATTGTTGTCACATGCAGGGAGTTACAAGTACATGGCAGATATTCCTGTAGTTCCTTTAATGCAGGTAATTAGACATACCTAAGTGAATGTTGATAGCTGGCTTGCCTGAAATCTACCTAGCTATTGGTGGAAAAGTGGTCATGCTTAGATGTGAGCTATTCATATATCTGCCAAGCTGTTGTTAGTTATCTGAGAGAAAAAGGGAAGGGAGTCAATTAATCAGTTTTTTTGGCAGAGTTGGTGTAGGGCTGCCAGAAAACTGTAATATTGGATTGCTCTTCTTTTAGGCTCCACCACCTCCTGCATGTGGACTATATTATCAATACTGCGCTTTTCAGATGTGTAACAAAAGAACAGTCAGTTTTGCCTCTACCGTTCACAAGAGCTGAAATCAATGGGGTCAGTCTTTGTGAGAGTAATAGCGTTAGTGCTGTTTGGTTTGGAGCAGTGGGTCAATAGAACGTTTCACGCCTTACTGCTTCACTGTGTCAGCAACACGGACTGATAGGAAGCAATTACGGGGGTCAGAGCTGAAGCGATTAGCAGTAATTATGGGTAGCGGGGTTGCCAATTGTCTATAGCCGTTTAGACAAGATCACTGTTTCTGTGTCGGACTCACAGTGTGAAAGGTTTAGCTTCTCCGGGCCGAAGATATGTTTTCCCCTTTTCTAATGCTCGAATGTTTCCTGATTTGTTCTAAATGTGTTCTAAAAATGCAAAAATAGCTGAAATTTTGTGAAACCTGGCCATTCCCACTCAGATGCCAGTGCATATCTATAGTTCTTTTGTGTGTGAAATCCTCTTTAGAGAGCTTGACTAAACTTTGTCTGATGCTATAAGCAATTCACCAAGGCAACCAGGCATGCATGCGGCCATTTCCATTTCATGGCGCTTTTCACTTTTGTCTGAAGGATGGGGGATGAACCGAGGTGAGTTTTGAAGCCTTTCAACTGGTGAGTGCCCATTCAGCACCTTTTTGTCATGTGAAGCTGTGTTGTTTCTTTGCTTCTCCTAGTGGTTTGCATTGTCATTAGTCATTTGGAAAGTAAGATGATCCTTTTCTGCATGGGATTCGAATGCATTGGATCCAGTACACATACTTGGAATCTGAACTGGAATAGGCCAAGTCGAGAATAGAATCAATGATGGTCATGAAGGTGCTGTGAAATTCCTGGAAGAAACGGAGATAATCAGATCTCATATCACATATCTCGCAGATGAACATATATCTCGTTACATGCTTCTAAATCTAGTATTAGTATTAAGGCATAGATGTGCAGCTGCCACATTACAGCCACGGATATACTATACGAATCCTAACCGGGACTGGGCACTTCAAATTTCCGCCTGATTTTATGACAAACATTTGTGGAACACACACTGAACTAGGGAAAACACATTGCCCAGTTGGTATCTTGTTACTTTTGACACCATAAAATGTCTGTTCTTGGTATTATTTGGTAAATGTTACGTTGTTTCTCTGAAAACAATTCACAAAAGGTAGTTGATCGCACAGGACTTTGCAATGTGCACTATATTTGTAAACCAACCAGTATTTGATTATCTAGTGCCTGGGTTTTTAGGTTGGTGATCTAACAAAGTGAGCAATGTTCACTGTAAAATTTTGCTCCAGTTTTATACTGATGCATTGCATTGGCCATTTAAAAAAACAAACAAACAAACAAAAAAAAAAACCTCTAACTTTAGTGACCTCTGATGGCTCCTCTCTTTGTCATGCTGACCAGCTAGATTATGATTTTGGTTTCAGAAAATTTTCCAATAACAGCATGTCCTGAATTGTTATGGTCCTCTTATAGTACAACAATGTCACTTACTTTTTTTTTTTTTTATTTTTTTTTTTTAAACTTATTAATGAATGATGATATGCTTTTTAACGGTTTATAGTTATCCATGAGACAGGTTGGTGCATTTCGTCACTTATAGTGAGTCCTCAGAAAACATCCTGTTACAGTTACAAAGCGCCGACACTGGAGACTCTTTACATAAATAGTAACGAAACATCTCCTTACAAAAGCTTCTAAATAACAACACATTTTAAAATCAATTTATTATTAGGCTTAGGTTAGGTAGAGCCTCTGCTCTACAAGTCCCTCGAATTTGTTGTTACTATAGAAACGATTATGTTTTAGAGTTAGGACACACAATTATAACGCAATCATCACAACCACAGCTGCTGTTATAGAAAAGTAATCAACCGACCAATCTGATTAGAGAATTCAAAAGTGCTGTGGTATAAGGATTTTAAAATATTTTTCCAGTACTTACCAACAACCATCTCTGAAAGAAAGACAGACTAAAATGACCCTGTACAACATTTAAGCTGTAATCCTGAGAGGCTTATATAACGTCTGGCCAAGACAGTGCTACTTATGCTTTTGATAAACTGAGTACAAGCTTGCTCAGAGACTCTATTACACCATATCAAAAGTAATTTTGCTTTGGGAAGCCAGTATTAAAGACTAGGAGAAAGCGACTTGGGTCACAGTCAAGCCACCCACTGTTTTCTTTGACCCACCATTACTTGAAGTGGAGGTCAGTCACTCGTAGACATTGTTTCTGTTTGTGGTCAGCCACAGAGTTGCATGCGCATGGGTTGGGAGGGAATGGAAGACAGACGTTATTCCCCTTTTTATATGGGTAAATAAAGGGAAATAACACTTTCTGTGTTGGTGGAAATGAGATTTTTTGCTAAAACAGCTGAGCCAAAAATACCAGCAGACACTGAAAAAGAAAGTGTATGGTTGTTAGTGAATGGTTATATGCCTCATCTGAAACACATCTTTTAACAGAGCAGCTGAACACTTGGAGGAAACAGTGCTAACTGCTCTCTTCTGCATACATGAGCTGACAGATAGACATGGCTGGTTAGTGTTGCTCTGAGTGACAGGGAGGAGAGAGTAAGTCATCCATCCCATTCAGAAAGCATGACCAGTTTTCCTCTCTTGCATCCCCGGCCATGGATGGCTGTGGCATCTTCACAATTCCAAGCTGCGATCTCTTGACGATATAGTCAATGCCTTTATGTCATGCTACTCAGAAGCCATCATTTTTAAAGCATTTTATGATTAGTTCACGTGAAAGATAAACACTATAAAGATACTAAACATGTACCCTTGAGGGTGCAACCCCAGGTTGATCCTTAGTACTTTTCTGTCGAATTCTACAAGAGTTATCAATGTAGCAAAAGATATCAATGTAGCACTACTTCATAAAGCTAGAACCATCAACCTTAAAAAAAAAAATTCTCTATAAGCCATTTTTCTTTTAAAAAGGGTTCTGCTTGGATCCTATTCTGAATGAAAATCCCCTGTTGTAGGATTCTACAGGATAGGATTCCCTTTTTAAGGGCTCCACAATGGGACAAACCAGAGAACACTTTTTACAGTTGTAGACAGCCTTTTTTCCCCTAAGAGTGTATCTGTTCACAATGATCAGTAAAAACAGGGTTATTAAACAGCTATGAGTTTGCTGGCTCATATCCAGATTTTGGCACTACATGGAATTGTCTGTCCAGCTTGTGCAGCTTTAGGTAATGATGACAGTGCAGTGTAGGATATCTAATCACGTCATTCACTCCTTCTTAATCAAATTGAGTGATGTATATGTGTCAGGCCAGGGAGGGCACTATGGCTGAGTGCCACTGTTGCCTTGGGCCCAACGGACAAGCTCATAAAACACATCTGTTATATACTCGGCAGCTTGTGAAAGTTTAGGACGTGCTGTGTAATAGGCTTTTCACGTTCAGTTTATGGCCGTTTTTTTAAATCTAGATTAAAGCTGCAGCCCAAAGGTTCACAGCTATAATTCTAGCTTTGGAGTTCCGGAAGCAGCCGAACGTGTAAGCAATGACCTGGAAAACCACATATAATTTTATAGAGCCACAATTCGATATGGATAAAACCTCTCTTTCTGTAGTGGAGTGTGAATTTGTTTGGAGTATCAATTGTACCATATGTTTGTTTCATAAATCCAGCAAATGGATTTCAGTCCTTATAATGAAACCTAATTAGCAGTTAGACTGATAATGATCTGATAATGATATTTTTTCATATGCTTGTACACAAACTAAGCGCTTTATCAATTTTACAAAAATACTGTGTTTAAAAAAATAAATAAATAAAAATCTCTCCTGTACATGAGTAGCATGGAAGAATCTTGCTGACTCAGAAGCTCCAGTACACTCCAGATGAACTTTTCTTTCAATTTCTCAACGCGCTCTCATTTTTCATCCAGACATCTTTGGGTTCCACATTGGACTTGTAGCATCCAAGGTCACAGCCGGACACAAACATGACTTTCACGCCTTTGCATTGCACCAAATAGATTGCTGACGCAACAGGACTACAGCCTGTGCTTACCCTCATCATGACAATGAACATCTGTCTTACTCCAGTGAAGATTTAGCACCAGCAATAAAAGGCAGCAGTAATGCAGTCTTGAAGCTGTTAGTACACTACTGGGACGTTGAGACGAGAAACAATACAATCATTTGTAATGAATGATGGACTTTCTGAGCAGTGTGTATTGTGCTGAATTTATTGACATGCATTTCATGGTGACACTTCGGTCTGATGTTTCCTGTCTTTTGATAAGCTGTAACGATGCAGTAATGGTGTATGAGAGCTACAGAGAGGTTTAAGGAGTTCTAATGTAATCCTCAGCACAGGGAGCTGCCAGGCCGTCCTACTGTGACGGGGTCACGCTGTGTTGATGACAATGTCAGAGCACATTACACCCAATGCAGTATGCTTAGGGCCAATTACGCCTACTACTCCTTTACCATTTTGAGAGGCTCTCGTTGACCTGTGAGTATGTAGGGACATGTTTTTGTATCTTGATGGGGACTAAATGTCCCTATAAAATGTCCCTACAAAGATAGGAATATCTGAGAGTTTTGACCTTGTAGGGATATTTGGTCCCCATGAGTAGTAAAACTACCTTTTTTATTATTAAAAGAGACAGAAGAGTTAGGTTTACATATAGGCATACCATTAGTTGCTATAGTAATAATTATGTTAAGGTCCTCACAAGGATGGTACGACAAACAAATGTGCCAACATATGTTTGTTATGAGCTGCTGAGATTTATTCAGCTATACATGTGAAATGCTAAGTAAAAAGCAAGAGCAGCCTAGTCCACAAGATAATATCCCTTGCTCTTGTCCACAATACAACAGTTCCTATGGATTACATTAGGTATAGGAAAGAATCACCCCCCTTTAAAATAATCACATTTTGCTGCTTTTCAGCCTGAAATGAAGACGGACACAGTTTTTGTTTTATCCAGCTGTATTTACTCAGTGCAACTTATAACATCCAAGTGAAAGATATAACACCAACATGTCAGAAAATTTTTTTTAAAAAACAGAATCACTGAGTTGGAAAAAGGATCACCCCCTTGCTTTAATTTGCCTTAATTTTTTAATTACAGCCTTGAGTCGGTTGGGATATGTCACTACTAACTTTGCACATCTAGACTTTGCAATATTTGCCCACTCTTCTTTGCAGAACTACCGCAGTCTTCAAGTCATTCCACAGATTTCCAATGGGGTTTAAGTCTGGGCTTTGACTAGTCTGGGCTCTTTTTAAGTCTGGGCTCGGACTCTGACTGTGGCCTTTCTTGAGGAGTGTCTTTTTTCTTGCAACCCTCCCATACAAGCCACATTTGTGGAGAATTTGTGATATTGTTGTCACATGCACACAATGACCACTCTTTGTCATAAATTCCTGCAACTGCTTCAGAGTTGCTGTAGGCCTCTTGGTAGCCTCTCTGACCAGTTTCCTCCTGACTCTTTCATCCAGTTTGGAGTGACGCCCTGATCTAGGGAGGGTCTGTGTTGTACCAAATACCTTCCACTTCTTAATAATAGACTTCACTGTGCTTCTAGGCATTGATAAAGCCTTTGAAATTTTTTTGTATCCATCTCCTGACTTGTGCCTGTCCACAACTTTATCCCAGAGATCTATTGACAGTGCCTTGCCACCCACAGTTGATTGTTTGCTTCAGTTGCACTACAAAATGCTCCAGGAAAGCTCTTTTCATGCTGAGCTAATCAAAATGACCACAGCTGATCACAGTTGAAAGTCAAATGGCTTCGTGTGCCATTGAGAAGGTGATTAGCTACACCTTATTGAGTTTACAGTCATTTTTAGGAGCATTTGATCATTTTTCCAACTCAGTGATTCTGGTTTTATAATTAAAAAAATAATAATAATCTGACATGTTGGTGTTATATATTTCACTTGGGTGTTATAAATACAGCTGGATAAAACGAAAACTGTGTCCATCTTCATTTTAGGCTGAAAAGCAACAAAATGTGATTATTTTAAAGGGGGGTGATTCTTTTCTATACCCACTGTATTTACACACACTTCGATAGATGGATTAAGTATCCACGAACTGCAAAGAGGACAGTGATGAATGTGGCTTTCAGAGCAGAATGTGCAAGCAATTATCAGTCGTGTGGCTGGAGGGTGGGCTTCCCGGTGGGCCTGACCATGTGGTACACAATTGTCAGGGTTGGGGTTAGAAAGCCAAATAGATTTCACAAAGGCTCAACTTTGTCTTTGTCTCAAAAGAAAGACTCCTTGTCTTGCCATGAACTAAATCGGTTTCATCTGTCTACTTCTGTCTCCACAGTTCGGGTTGACGATGCTCGCAATGCACAGCAAATTATTTCATTTGCTGGCATTGCTCCTTGTGTTTATTTCATTCAATTCAATTCTGTTTTATTTGTATACTGCTTTTAACAATTGAAATGGTCACAAAGCAGTGTTACAGAAATATATAAATTCCAGATATCAATTTTTAATTTATAAATGTATTCTTAATGAGGAAGCCAGAGGTGACCAGTGACAAGAAAAAACTCCCTGAGATGACATGAGGAAGAAACCTTGAGAGGAACCAGACTCAAAAGGGAACCCATCCTCGTCTGGGTGACACCGGATAGTGCAATTATAAATCATTTCCATTCTATAACTGTGTACTATATAATCAAAAAGTCCAATTGTGCAAACAGGAACTTATGAGCAACTTATGAGTATGAGCATCAGAGTCATTTCTGAATTCATTATAGTTTTAATGTATAGTCTGTTGTGTTGAAGTTCTTAACTGTTCAATGATGGAGACCTGAGTGCAAAACCTTTCTTAGCAATTGCCGTCCTAAGACTATCCAAGGAAGAACATCCACAGCCGTCGTTATGGTTTCTATGTGGTACCATCCATTGTAATCTCATCTATATCTTATGTAGACACTGTAATCTGATGGAGATTAGCGATTGCAAAGTAGTGGTAGGAGAGAGTGTAGCTAGACAGCATAGTATGGTGGTGTGTAAGATGACTCTGTTGGTGAGGAAGATGAAGAGAGTAAAGGCAGAGCAGAAGACAAAGTGGTGGAAGTTGGAAAAGGAAGAGTGCTGTGCGGTTTTCAGGGAGGAGTTGAGACAGGCTTTAGGTGGTCAGGAGGTGCTTCCAGATGACTGGACTACTACAGCCACAGTGATCAGGGAGACAGGTAGGAAGGTGCTAGGTGTGTCATCTGGAAGGAGGAAAGAAGACAAGGAGACTTGGTGGTGGAATGAGGAAGTTCAGGAGAGTATCCAGAAGAAGACGTTAGCTAGGAAGAAGTGGGACAGTGAGAGGACGGAGGAAAGTAGACAGGAATATAGGGAGATGCAGTGTGAGGTTAAGATAGAGGTGGCAAAGGCCAAACAGAAAACTTATGAGGACATGTATGCAAGGTTAGATAGTAAGGAAGGTGAGAGGGATTTGTATCGGTTGGCGAGGGAGAGGGATAGAGATGGTAAGGATGTGCAGCAGGTTAGAGTGATTAAAGATAGAGATGGAAATGTGTTGACAGGTGACAGGAGGGTGAGGGAAAGATGGAAGGAGTACTTTGAGGAACTGATGAATGAGGAAAATGACAGAGAGAGAAGAGTAGTAGAGGCAAATATTGTTGAGCAGGAAGTAGAAAGGGGTGAAGTTAGGAGAGCTTTGAAGAGGATGCAGAGAGGAAAGGCGGTTGGTCCTGATGACATACCAGTGGAGGTATGGAAGTGTCTAGGAGAGATGGCAGTAGAGTTTTTAACTAGGTTGTTCAACGAGGTCTTAGAGAGTGAGAGGATGCCTGAGGAATGGAGGAGAAGTGTTTTGGTTCCGATTTTTAAGAACAAGGGCGATGTGCAGAGTTGTGGAAACTACAGAGGTATTAAGCTGATGAGCCATACAATGAAGTTGTGGGAAAGAGTAGTGGAAGCAAGGCTAAGGGGAGAAGTGAGCATTTGTGAGCAGCAGTATGGTTTCATGCTAAGAAAGAGCACTAGAGATGCAATATTTGCTTTGAGAATGTTGATGGAGAAGTACAGAGAGCGTCAGAAAGAGCTGCATTGTGTCTTTTGTAGATTTAGAGAAAGCGTATGACAGGGTGCCAAGAGAGGAGCTGTGGTATTGTATGAGGAGGTCTGGAGTGGCAGAGAAGTATGTTAAGAGTGGTGCAGGATATGTATGAGAGCAGTAGGACAATGGTAAGGTGTGCGGTAGGTGTGACAGAGGAGTTCACGGTGAAGGTGGGACTGCACCAAGGATCGGCTCTGAGCCCCTTCTTGTTTGCGGTGGTGATGGACAGGCTGACAGATGAGGTCCGACAGGAATCTCCATGGACTATGATGTTTGCGGATGACACTGTGATCTGTAGTGAGAGCAGGGAGAGCAGGTGGAGGAAACTCTAGAGAGGTGGAGGTTTGCTCTGGAGAGAAGAGGAATGAAGGTTAGTCGCAGCAAGACAGAATACATGTGTGTGAATGAGAGGGATCCAAGTGGAACAGTGAGGTTACAGGGAGAAGAGATAAAGAAGGTGCAGGAGGGTCAACAGTCCAGAGCAACGGGGAGTGTGGAAAAGAGGTGAAGAAGCGTGTGCAGGCAGGTTGGAATGGGTGGAGAAAAGTGTCAGGTCTGTTGTGTGATAAAAGAGTACCAGCAAGAATGAAAGGAAAGGTGTACAGGACAGTAGTGAGACCAGCGATGTTGTATGGTTTGGATACAGTTGCACTGAGGAAAAGACAGGAGGAAGAGTTAGAGGTAGCAGAGCTGAAGATGTTGAGGTTCTCTTTGGGAGTGACGAGGATGGATAGGATCAGGAATGAGTACATCAGGGGGACAGCACATGTGAGATGTTTTGGAGACAAAGTTAGAGAGGCCAGGTTGAGATGGTTTGGACATGTTCAGAGGAGGGAGAGTGAATATATCGGTAAAAGGATGCTGAGGTTAGAGCTGCCAGGCAGGAGGCCGAGAGGAAGACCGAAGAGGAGGTTTATGGATGTAGTGAAGGAGGACATGAAGGTAGTCGGTCTGAGAGAAGAGGATGCAGGGGATAGGGCTAGATGGAGGCAGATGATTCGCTGTGGCGACCCCTGAACGGAACAGCCGAAAGGAAAAGAAGACCATCCATTGTAATCTCATGGTGAGCTTCAGGCTGTACATGTGGAGCCATCCTCAGCAGCATTTTCAGGTGATGAGAACTCAAACCATCAAGAAGGTCCAGAGAGCAGAATGAGTCAGGATCACTGGACTCAAATTATTAGGTATTCTCTTGTCATATAATGGTTTAAGAAAATGTACACTGTGCAAGTGGGGACCTTGTTCCCTTGTTTGAAGGTGAATAAGCAAAAGTTGTTTTTGTGGATCCAAAGTTCAAAACTAAAGAGAGAATCTATAAATATTACTACTACCAAGTTCCCTGGCCTTCATGATGACCGTTCTATTAGGATATGACTTAGTAAGTTGAAAGCAGGTCTTAACTTACTGGGATGTGTGACATGGACACAAATACAGCCAGCATGGACATGCTTTGCTGATAATATGAAGTTGACAATGGGAGATAAGGCTATTAGAGAGCATACACAGGAAACAGCAGTGCTTTGTAGTCTGTGTACCCAAGATGCCGACCATTCCTTATCTCCAAGATATATGACAGATTTCCTGCTTTCCTTTGGCACCCATTCAGTGTGCCTGGCATTAATACAACACTTGCGGAGGAAGGAACAGCCTTATAAGGCTGCTGGATTTGTGCCACCATCCGTTGCTCATCGAAACGGAGAGCAGAGCAGCGGGTGAGAAAATGACCTCTACTCCAGAAACTTTCACAACTGGAAAAAAAAAAGCCAAATTTGTTGAATACTACCCTATCTTACTGGATATATTGAGTAAGGTGTAATAAATCCTGTGAGCAACAAATTAATTCCCCAAAGAATGAATCTGAAAGAGGGAGCACAAGCTTCAAGACTTCCAACAAGAGGTGCCTTCCACATTAGATTAAAAAAAAAAACAACAACAAAACTTTATTTCCAAGCCTTGACCACCCACATGACCAGTGTTGTATGTCAGCGATATGACAAAGCAGCCCACAGAAGCTAGTGCGTTCTACCTCTACTAAAAATCCTTGACTGATATTTAGCTTTCTTGGCTCAGGTTTTATACAGAATATAATATTTAATAGCCCCAGCTGCAGAGAGAAATGTTTTCTATTGAAAGCTCTTTGAACATGAGCCATGAGGTCAGCTGTGTTTAATGGCTCAAGTTTGAACTCTTCCCCATCACTCCCTTATTGTTTACTTGGCCTGACCTGTCTGAGTCGAGAGAACCTGATACTCACTGACTGTCATTATGAGCACAGATGATTTTGTGTGTGTGTGTGTGTGTGTGTGTGTGTGTGTGTGTGTTTTTTTTAAACCTGTGAAAATGTAGTTTCTACATTTCATGTAACTTCAGCAGCTGGGTCTTTCTGAACCATGATAAACAGCAAGCTTGTGTCTCCATAGTGGCATCCTACCCCACATTCATCTTCTTAGCATGTCAGTTATTTCCTAGACGTAGGAAAGCAACTTGAAACTGGATCAAAGAAACGTGTTGGGCATCTGGAGCTGCAGCCGGAGGACATGCCTACACACACCTCCTGTAACGCAGGCACACACGCACGGCAGCAATCTCACACGGGAATCTCTGACATTGGTGTCTTTCTGTTTTATAGACAGACATCCTCGTCTCTTGATGATACCAAAGTCTGATACAAGAGTGTCATACCAGTGTCTGATCTGGAATATAAACTTAGGTTTACTATTTATGCAGGTGGTCTTATTTGAGCAAGGATATCTCCACCAAAGGCCTTAAAAGGAAGCCTTTCATTTTGTTATACCTTTCCAAAACCGTCTGTTAAACAAGGAATAGACTTGTGCGATATTGATTTTTCCCCTTGCTCACATTTTTCTATTTTAAACTATCATGATAAATAATCATTGAATCATCCAGAACTGATAAAGACAGGAAAATGAGCATTTCCACCATTTGAATTTGAAGAAGAGTGCAGGACGTGTAATAATAATACCAGCTGTGCAGGAACTGTTGGCCGGCAGCTGCAGTCGCAAACACTGAACTGGGTAGTGGATTTCTAGGTAATTCCACAGTAACGCACTGTAAAGAGTAAGAAAAAAAAAAACCCATAGCAGTACATCTCTCTCTCTCTCTCTCTCTCTCTCTCTCTCTCTCTCTCTCTCTCTCCCTCTCTCTCTCACGCTCTCCCTCTCTCTCTCACTTTCTAATTATCATGACCATTATTTGTAAAGTATTAGATTTGACACTTATTTAAGACCTATTTAATATTTTTTTGGCAAATTTTTGCTGGCATCCCTAATAAATCTAGTTAACTGATGTTTGCTTTATACTTGTCTAATTTTAGCCAAGTTGAGCAAAACATTTTTTTTTATGCTTTAAGCATATTTTTGAGTGATAACTCACGCTAGTGCACTCTGATGTCACTATTGTGACATTTTCTAATATTAAACTACCACTACACATTGTTCTAAGAAACAAGAAAACAAGTTAGTTCCTATCACTTATGTTAGCGCAGTTATAAACACTTGATCTCTCACCAGCCTCTGTTCTTTCTCTTGAAGTTAATGAGACAAAAATATAAGCCAGATAGAGAAAACATGGGGAAAGCTTACTAACATTGGAGACTCCTTCCATAAATGTTCAGTAAACATCTCCTTATAGACATCCATCCGTCCATCCATCCATTTTCTGTACCGCTTATCCTACACGGGGTCACATGGGAGCCTGGAGCCTATCCCAGGGAACTCAGGGCACAAGGTTGGGGGACACCCTGGACGGGGGCCCAGCCCATTGCAGACACACACCCATTCACACACTACGGACAATTTGGAACTGTCAGTTAGCCTACAGCGCATGTCTTTGGCACAGGGAGAACAGGTAAATTATGGAACAAAGGGCAGAGGCGGGATTTGAACCGCCAACCCCAGAGATGCCCAGAGACCCCAGAGATGCCTACCAGGATGGGAGGAAACTGGACACAGGGAGAACTCTGCACTGACAGCAACCTGAGCTCAGAATCAAATCCAGGACCCTGCAGTTGTGAGGCACCAACTTGGACAAAAAAAAAATCAACTTCAACTTGAATAAATGCAATCCATCATTAGTCATCCATAAAACATATATATGTT
This sequence comes from Cranoglanis bouderius, assembly GCA_023630585.1. Taxonomy (NCBI): domain Eukaryota; kingdom Metazoa; phylum Chordata; class Actinopteri; order Siluriformes; family Cranoglanididae; genus Cranoglanis; species Cranoglanis bouderius. The sequence goes on from CM042563.1 coordinate 12,140,601, forward strand.
TAATTGTTTTAAAATATTATTACAGTATTCTTTTATTTATATATATATATATATATATATATATATATATATATATATATATATATATATATATATATAAAACCCCCAACTAACTGGAGTTAGCCCAATACTGTACTTGATCCAAATGTTTTAATCACAATACACATGTAAAGTAATTCACACATGTAATACTGACAGAACCCTACAATTAGTCATGTTTGGCCTGTCTGGTCACCCTGGGCTGCGGATGAGCCAACACATGAAGTTGATGCAATCTATTTCTCGGAACACGCAAAACACACTGAGGAGCTTACAGTAAAGCAGCTAAATCTGGTCTCCTCACTGTGGCAAAACTCATAATTGTTTCACATATGCAGATGATGGTTTTTGTTGTCTTGGCTCTGTACTCCACTTCTTTGGATTTGCAATTAAACAGTGTCTATGACTAAAACCACCCACTTTATATTCTGAAATTCTGCCATTTTGTAGTCCAAATGTATAGCATAATATCTAGCGCATTCATGAAATTCCACACGATAGTGTTCAAATAATGTGTTCTCTGCTGGTTAAAGGTAACGTGTGACATTTTTCACCTAAATGAGTGAACAGGCTGTGGTTTCAGATTTATCCACAGTGGACTGTAGTGAAGATGGCAGTGTTTCTGGTGTTTGTGTATGTTTGAAATTGTATATTTGAATAATATTTTTTCATAAAATTTCATCATAATATTTTTTAAATATATTACTGTGCTTCTTTTGTAGGGAGTAGTGCTAATAAGGTACTAAAATGTACATAGTAAGTGACTTAAGTGATCAAGTGATTGTCAGCTTATTGGTCTATCAGGAACTTGCATATACAGTGGATGAAATATACAGTGCTATGAAAAAGTATTTGCCTGATTTCTTCTGTTTTTGTGTATATCTTACTAAATTGTTTCAGAAATTAAAACAAAATCTAAGATAAAACAAAGGCAACCTGACTAAACACAAAATACAGTTTTTAAATGATAATGTTATTTATTGAAGCAAAAACGTTATCCAATACCAACTGGGCCTGTGTGAAAATGTATTTGCCCCCATAGTTACTAATTCCTGCATTCATAATGGGGTTCAGATGAACTAGATGCAACCAGGCCTGATTACTGCAAACCCTGTTCAATCAAATCAACACTTAAATAGAAGTTTTTCAACAGCATGAAGTTGGTTAAAAGGTCTTGAAGGTGATTGAAATACATCAGTCTGGGAAGGGTTACAAAGCTATTCCAAAGGCTCTGGGACTCCAAAGGACCACAGTGAGAGACATTATCTCCAAATGGAAAAACTCGGCACAGTAGTGAACCTTCCCAGAAGTGGCCGACCTTCCAAAATTCCTCCCAAGAGCACAGCAACTGCTCATCCAGGAAGTCACAAAAGAGCCAAGGACAAAAGGAGCCAGATCTCTCTTGCATCAATAAAGGTGTTCATGACTTGGAAAGTGGAACTGTTTGGACGACAGGGGTCCTGTTACATCTGGCATAAACCAAACACAGAATTCCACAAAAAGAACATCATACATGTTCAAGCATGGTGGTGGCAGTATGATGGTCTGGGGATGCTTTGCTGCTTCAGGGCCTGAGCAACTTGCAATAATCGAAGGAAACATGAATTCTGCTCTCTACCAGAAAATCCTAAAGGAGAATGTCTTCAGTCTGGTCGTTGAAACTTAAGCGCAACTGGATTATGCAGCAAGACAATGATGCAAACCATAGGAGTAAATCCACCTCTGGATGACTCAAAAAAAAAAAAAAAAAGCAAAATTAAAGTTTTAGCGTGGCCTAGTGAAAGTCCTGACTTGAACCAATTGAGATGCTGTGGCAGGACCTTAAAGAGGCAGTTCATGCTCGAAAACCCTCCAGTGTGGATGAACTAAAGCAGTTCTGCAAAGAAGAGTGGGCCAAAATTCCACCACAGCACCGTGAAAGACTGATCTCCAGTTATAGGAAGCGTTTGATAGCAGTTATTGCTGCTAAAGGTGGCACAACCAGATTTTAGTTTAAGGGAGCAGTTAGTTTTTCATATAGGTGATAGGTGTTGGTTAACTTTTTTTTGCTTCAATAAAAAAAAAAAAAAAACTGTACTGTGTTGTTTACTCAGGTTGCCTTTGTTTTATGTTGTATTTCGTTTGCAGATCTAAACCTATTTAGTATGAGATATACACAAAAACAGAAGAAATCAGGATGGGGGCAAGTAGTTTTTCCACAGCACTGTATACAAGAACATGCCAACCACACACGTTTAGGGAGCCAAAAGTAATTATACACTTGGTTGCACAGTTATTTCCTGGCCACCATGTGTCTGTACTGATGCTGTATGGAACATGTGGGAAGGAGAATTCGTGTATAACCTAACGGCGTGATTAATTTCTAATAAGGTTAACATTAGTTTTGTGGGCACAACTTAAAGCGTATATAAGCTTTACCCTTACCATTCACAAAGCAGTCCCTCCCACATAATTATCAAAACTATGCATTCCCACTCTGAGCAGCCTAGCAAGTGAACACAAAATTCATTAAAAAAAAACTTTTCAAACCCTGTTGTGCATTGTCACGTGTCTAGACCTATGGTTTCTGTTTCCTCTTATTACAAAATATTTTTTAAAAACCACCATTCTGTCACAACTTGATGGGACAATCAACAATGAGGTTGGGATATGTGGTAGACAGTTTTTCAACCGTTCATGAATGATTAACATAAAACCTACGTTTAAAAGCAGACCATGTACAAAAGAATAAAATTACTGTGAAGACTGAAACCACTGTGGGTTGTTGGGGTACTAGTATTTCATCATAATATTAATTTGAAAGCCTTTCACTCCACTAACACGAACTTATTTCTTTAATTAATAGATATGGTGGAATGACCTGCATATGTGAAGTTTAAGCAAACTGCAGAAACCTAGTGCGATTTATGGACAGAAAATGAACCATACCATACATATACAGTACTGTGCAAAAGTTTTAGACACATGCAAAGAAATGCTGTAGAGCAAAGATGCCTTCAAGATAATGAAATTAAATGTTTTTACATTAAAAAAAATAAAATAAATAAATACAGTAAAGAGGAGTAAACAGTAGTAAATGAAACAAAGTCAATATTTGGTGTGACAAAAAAATAAAAATGGTAATCTCCGGAACAATTAGTGCAGTTTTATAAGGAAATTAGCTGGTAATTTATTGAGCATCTTGCAGAACCAGTCAGTTCTTCTGCAGAATTTGACTTTCGCACTTCCTTCTTATTTTTGCAGAGAAACCCAGCAGCCTTCATTGTGTTTTTTTGTCTGAAAAGTGTCTCTTACGTAATACGCTGCTTTCTTTAATAACATACAAACATTTTTCTGTAACATTTAATTTTGTGCTAGAAAACTAATGTTTGGGAATTTAACATGTTTTTTGTACTGACTTTATAATGTAGAAGTCATAAAATAAAACATCTATAAGAAAGTTTGTACTAAAAAAAAAAAAAAACTAGGGTGCCTAAAACTTTTGCACAGTTCTGTATTTGCTTTTAATACAGTACTCTTCGGTCTAGACGAATTTTAACGAAGTAAACAGTGCGCATTTATGCTTCCTACTAGTAATCCAAAAGACATGGAGGATGTTGGGATATGAAGATATGAGAAAGAAAGAGTGAATAATATGAGTGTGAGAGTTTTAGCGGTTTGGCTGTCTGGCAGTTTGTGGCCAGCTGCTCAGATTCAGTCTGCCACGAATGCTGAATAGTGAGGGCTTAGATAATGCTTCATAATCTCTCTGTTACATAACCGCCACACTCGCACTTTGTTTTGATTTGATTGGATATCCCCTGATGCTGGTCCAGCCAGTGATTTCCCTCAAAACAAAGCTGTAACCAAAGCAGCTTTCCTCAGTTCAGTAGTTAAGCAAATGTTGTTGTGTTTTTAAGTGAGGTGGACAACTGTGTGGGATTGTTTCCAAGGTTTCCAGGAAGCAGGATAGCTTTTCAGGGACACTAAGAATAAATCTGTCCTCATGATACTGCTCACAGTTTACATGTCATTGTTTGGCCTCGTCATTACAGAGGGAGAGAATCGGTGTAATAGCAAGTAACCACTGTATATTCGAGTAGTCTCTGGAGCCAAGCGTCCCCTGTGTGGAGCAGTGATTTACAATGGTCACTGATGAGAGATGCGATTCATGGCAAACTGGTGAAGAACTGGAAAAATTTACATGACAATATGATCTAGACTGAATGCAGCATTAAACTAGCACTGGGCCCCTAAATAGGGAAGTTGTGCACTTCCTTTCTGCCCAACTGTATCTCAAAATAGGTTTGAGTATTGTTGAGTAATACGTTTAACCACATCATTTGTCACAAAACTGTTTCTCTATACTTGACTCCAAGCTGAAAAAGCACTGGATCGTGGCACATCTTGTGCACAAGACATCACACTAACTTGAGACCTCTCCTATGACTGATTCATTTATAGCTATTTGTTAATTAATATTAATGTGATTGAATATGTTGATTAATTTTCCATAGCAGCAGCTCTGGCTGTAATTCAAATACTAACACGCTCTTAGTAATACGTTTTCATTTCTAAAGCAACAACTCATTCACAGGGACTTGTGCAGTGGCCACCCTACATAATCTAAGGCTTATAATAAATAGATAAACGTTTAATTGTTTATGGAAGGAGTCTCTGGTGGCAGTGCTTTGTAATTCAATAAGTTTTCCGCCATGGGGAAAGTCCTCAGGGTAGAGGAATTTGCACTTTCCAGTTGCTCTGTAAGTAAGTTGCTAATTTGTAAGTAAAAACAGGAACTATCTTTTTGCAGACACTCCACAATATTAAATGTAACGGAAAATACATGAAAATTCTATTCTATTTGTATTGCGCTTTTAACAATGGACATTGTCACAAAGCAGCTTTACAGAAATGTATAAATTCAGGATACACAGTACTGTGCAAATTTTTAGGCACCCTATTTTTTTTTAGTACAAACTTTATTATAGATTTTTTCTTTTATGATTTCTACATTATCAAGTCAGTATAAAAAACATTTTAGATTCCCAAACATTAGTTTTCTAGCACAAAATTAAATGTTACAGAAAAATGTTTGTACGTCATTAAAGAAAGCAGCATATTACGTAAGAGACACTTTTCAGACAAAAAACACAATGAAGGCTGCTGGGTTTTGCTGCAAAAATAAGAAGCGAGTGTGAAAGTCAAAGTGTCCAGAAGAACTGTGTCTGGTTCTGCAAGATGCTCAATAAAACTTACCAGCTCATTTCCTTATAAAACTGCACTAATTGTTCCGGAGATTACCATTTTTATTTTTATTTTTTTGTCACACCAAAATTTGACCGTTTCATTTATTACTGTTTACTGCTCTTTACTGTATTTTTTTTAATGTAGAAACATTTAATTTCATTATTTTGAAGGCATCTTTGCTCTACAGCATTTCTTTGCATGTGTCTAAATCTTTCGCACAGTACTGTACATTTTAAATGTATAAATTTATCCATAATGAGCAAGCCAGAGGTGACTGTGACAGGAAAAACTCTGAGACAATATGAGGAAGAAACCTTGAGAGGAACCAGACTCAAAAGGGAACCCATCTTCATCTGGGTGACACCGGATAGTGAGATTATAAATAATTCCCTTCTCTAACCGTGTACTACATGGTCAAATAGACTTCATGCTAAAACTATAATGAATTACCTGGTTACACAAAACCTGGTTGCACTATTTTGTTGAAGTTATCAACTGATCATTGATGGAGATTTGAGTGCAAAACTGTTTGTGCCAATTGCAGTCCTAAAGCTATCATTGAAATTGTAGACCAAAGCCATCGTCACGGTTTCTAAGTGGTACCATACACAGTAATCTCATGTATCTTTAGGCTGTCCATGTGGGGCCATCCTCAGCAGCAGCGAGTAGGGAATCCAGAAGTAGGGCATCAGGACGGATCAGGCGGGTCCAGAGAGCAGAAGGGGTCAGGACCGATGGTATCTCGAGGTAGGATGTGTAGCTCGAGGGAGAGGGAGGGGGAAACCATTCATTAATCAATTAAAAAATTAGAGTAATAAGCAAATTGCTGTGGCATAAGAGGAATAAAACACTCTGTGCCTTTAGTGGAAAATAATCCACTTCTGAAGCATTTTATTCCTTGCTTAACATGGCCTGTGGTGAGTTGTGGTGCATGGTGTGACATATTATCCTTATACAGTACATGTGATCCTGAGCTACTTAATCTGCTGTACTCACTGAGCACTGCCATATGCTGATCCCCTCTCGTCCCACTCTCCTAATTATTTACCGTTCAGGAAGGTTGTGCTCTTGCGGTTTGCAACTCAGGGTTAACTCTGGGATGATAAAACCAGTAATCGTGAATATAAAAGTACTATATTGTGTTTATTAACCCACCTTTACACCCGACACAGGAAACGAGAGCAGGTGTGCTTTGTTTAGAAATATTGCATTCGATTAATCATTGGAGGAGGATTTTATGACCAACGCAGAACTGAGCGATCGTTAAAGGTGTCGCATTCGTCTGAAATAATTTTCCTGAATGGATTTCCTGTGCTATCACTGGTTTCATATTCAAACCACCAGTTGCTGAAAAAAACTGTTGTGTTATAACCATGTATTATTCCCGTGCACTCTATTTTCTGCACGTTTCTATTTACAGCCCATTTTTAGCTTTCGTGAGGATTTTGTTAGTTTTAGGTAGTGTTTTATTTTTAAGGGAATGATGGGACTGGGACAGTACCCCAATCCCATCATAGTCACAAATAGAATAGTCACAAGCCCAGACGACAATGTGTTTTACATTTATGGAACGTACGTGCTTTATTTTACATGAAAGGAGTTGCGATTATATATATGAGGCTGGAAGACTCTCCTGTGGTGACGGCGTACACCACTTTGCCATATGGTTGAACATTATGGAGCTGTGACCCCACCTCCTACCCACCCCAGTATCGCACACACACTACAGTTTTCAAAGTAAGTCATTACCCATATAGTATGGCATGGGGCACCCCAGTCATCTGCCAGTTTTCAGTTCCAGGAATCTCTCTCTCTTTCCCTCTCTCTCTCTCTCACTCACACACACGCACACATGGGTCAAGAGATTCGTAAGAACTCCCACAATTCACTGGAAGCACAGATTCTCCTCCCCCCACTCCTCTGTCCCCATTGCACGCCTCCACTTTCTCCCTTTTCTCTCTCCTGTTTATCTCTCGTTCTTTCCCCTTCTCTCTCAATCAGTAAAGGGCAATAAAGCACTCCAGCTCTGCTCTTATCTTCACCCGCGTACTCTTCTTAAAAGACACGTTACGGAAGTTCCCACACACACATAATGTCATTGGAGAATTTGGGGCCATGGATCAAATTTCATACCAACTGTAGTGGGTTAGGAACACATGGGCTGCCCGGAATACTACGGTTGTGTGTGTGTGTGAGGAGAAAAAAAAAAAGTTGAAAACCAGAAGTTTTTAATGGGCAGTAAACAAACTATGAGTGGTAAAAGTGCTATGGGGAATGAAAATAAGTCATCTTATAAGAATGTCGGCGTTAAATCTAAAGCAGTCAGCAGTTAAACCAAGACTAGGTGTAGCAACGGATTTTGTTAAATGTAGTGAAATACAGTATTACGAGAAATGCATCCAGGGAAAATAATAAATGCTTGACACATGAGATGTGCTTTGTCAGCTTGATAGAAAGTAACATTCAGTACAAACTTTTTTTTTGGGGGGGTGGGTCATCTTTTTTGTACAATGTCATAGATGCTACTATTTCTGTCTTGTAACAAACATTGTTCTTTTTATTTTAACATACAGCATTTTTGTCAATATTCACACCCCCAAAAGTAGTAGAAATATGACAGGTTTTACAAAGTGCTATGGAAAGCATATCAAGGGTCTTTTTCAAGAAGATAACCCAACACAAATGCATACTAGGTACCTTCATGAAAGCTGAAGCTTTAAGGAGGAAGTCAGCTCACTCCAGCTGCTTAGGTGGTAAATTATGTAGTTTATTCAACATGAGTTTTATATATATAATATACAACATATTGTATAAAATATTCCACACCTCCAGAGATGCGCCAGTGGTGGTAGGTGTTTTAGTTTTAGGTGAACACAGACTCGGTGAACTCGTTGTCTGTGCATCATCGTTCTTGGAATTGTTCTTGGAATGCAGTTTTATACACTTGATTAGCTTTTACTGCCTGGAATGTCTTGGTACTTGAGAGTTTTATTGCCCCAGCGCCACTTTCAAGCCTAGATTGTCATTACTCTTTGAAGATATGGCTGGAGGGAAGTGCTGTATGCTGTGTAACTTCATCACACCAACTAATCTTGCCTTCTCATGACTTGGACTACGAAGTTGACCTGATTGGTTTTCTTTCGTATTTGTTTTTCTTTACGCAGTACTCCGTTAAAGAAACAAGGGTCTGGTTTATGCAAACCAACCTTTTTATTGCTCACCAAAAACGACTGAGACTCTAACTGACTACTTCTGGCCTACATGGTTTCAGAGGTCATGGGTCGTCCTTAAATGTTATATTCTGTGACTCCAGTCTCAGTGGAAAAAAGCAAGGCCGAAATATAATCCAGAGATAAAGCCAAAATGAAGTAGTTCTTAGTAAGGTGTTGGGACACTACAAGCGAAATGCTTCATTATAGGATATATATGTCTGTGTGGGTCCTAATGCCCCAGTATAGTGACGGGGACACAATACTGTAAAAAGAGCACTGTCTTTCGGATGAGACGTTAAACCGAGGTCCTGACTCTCTGTGGTCATTAAAAATCCCAGGCCACTTCTCGTAAAGAGTAGGGGTATTACCCCAGTGTCCTGGTGAAATTGCCCCATTGGCCCTTGTCTATCATGGCCACCTAATAATCTCCATCCCTGAATTGGCTATATCTCTCCTCTCCACCAATAGCTGGTGTGTGGTGGGTGTTCTGGCGCACTATGGCTGCCGTCGCATCATCCAGGTGGATGCTACACACTGGTGGTGGTTGAGGAGATTTCCCCCCTATACTATGTAAAGCACTTTGAGTGTCTAGAAAAGCGCTATATAAATGTAACTAATTATTATTATTATTATTATTATTATTATTATTATTATTATTATATAGATGATCAATGAGAATAACTTTGTATTGATTTGCATTGAGGTCCAATCATGGATTAAATCTGCTCCCTAACATCCCTTGTCCAGGCTGTTTAACCATGAAGCTCATTTTAGTTGACATTTGACCCCCTTTCAGTTTATCCAACGCAATTAGTTTAGTCATTTGCTCAGGAAAGATCATTTTACAGTACCAATACCAATATAGCAGGTCCCTGTGATGGTATTTTCGTTTTTGTCTTTTTTTTTTTACCACAAGGAGAATAAAAGTTGATGCAGATTTCCATAGGCACTTAGGAACCTATTGTGCTCCTCACGTTTGATATAAAGGAAGTTACTCACATTGTACTAGAATAAGCCAGTTATTGGGTCGAATTCATCTATTCTATCTTATCAAAGGGCAGCTTGTATTTCAAATGCAGAACTGAAACCGAATCCTCTGTAAGTAAGCTGTGAACGCAGCTAGCTCGTAATTATTCAGTCAGAATTGGTAATTGATATAACGGTATTCAAGCATTAAGATGTAATGGTAGACCAGTGTGCTATTGAGTTACAGAAAAGCTGGGCGTGACTAATTCCTCTGAATCGAGCAGGATCAAAATTTTTGCGCTCTCTCGCACTCTCTCATTTATAGACACACACATACAGAAGTGGTAGTGAGAGTTTGATCTGAAAATGATGAAGCTCTTGTAAATGCTCTTAGTATTTGCATTTAAAAAAAAAAAAAAAAACAGAAAGCACATTAGGTAAGCCACTGTTTGTTGCGCTCATTTTAACCCTGCCCATGTTTGATTACCAAAACCCTTTCAGTCCCATATCTGCTTCATTCTGAATACTCCCTTCGTATTTCATGATAATACCACAACTATCAGACCAACTGATCTTTCCCCCCCCCCCATGATCCACATATATACTGTTGTTTGGGGAGACTTAAGGATAGTCCAGTGATTCACAACCACCGGACCTCAACAATGTGGCAGAGAGGTTGGGAAACAAGCTTTCTGGATAACCAACACACAACAGCACATCACAATATCTCCAAATACACTCACTGACTCTGACTTTGGCTGACAAAACACTGCCTAATGAAATTATATGGATCGTCCCCACCACCATCACCATCTCTACCAACATGTGCATAATATTATTATTCCTCGCATTGAATTGACCATGTCATCAATTACAGTTAACGCTGGGGTTATATAACATTGTGACTCTGCATCCCTGTGTGTATGTGGCAGCTACACAAGCAGCACAGTACATACTTGCCTGCATACCTTTCTTACATCTGTAGGATTAAAACCTGTTTCCACTAAAATAGCCTTTTGCCAGTGGTTTAGAGGTGTCACTTAAGGTTAAGTCCATTGGTACACAAACATCTACTAAATGGTCCACAGTGATTGTCAGTAAGATGGCAGTGAAATACATGTACCTCCAAGAATTGCCTCTACCGCAGTAATCCCAGCTTGACTGTGCCCCAGGGTCATCACGGATCTCCGGAGAGATTGGACACAGGCCTGGCATTGTTTCACATCTATACTACTGACAGCTGGAGACTGAGGTGTTATGGGAAGTCAGAGGGAGAGACAGAGGTGCAAAGGGTGCAGCACAAGAGGCTTCTGTTGTATTGGAACTTTCCTGACCCTGTTCCTTCACTCCCCCACACACACTCTAAACACAGTGTGGCCCCCGAGAGATGAAACACAGCACACATGCCTAAATGACTGTTTTCATTTTCAATCATGTGTATAACCCAAGCATCTGAGGTTGAGCATTTGGTTCATATCCTGCTGCCCCCTCTGTATAAGGTAAAGGACTTTCTATCAGTTTCAGACCGTCTGCTGTTTCAGCTCTACACAGCTTCAGTGCTGCCTTTGTTGAGAAGAACAGCATGAACAAGGCTTTGTGCAGGAGTCATGCCAGACAGCTTCTGTGTCCGTGTGTGGGGATGTTTTTATATCTTGCTGGGGACCAAATGATTTAGGTTTTGGTGTAGGCATTAATTATCTACATTAATTATTATGTCAAAGGAAGGTCCCCTCAAGGATAGTAAGAGAAACGTGTGTGCATGCACGCACAAGGGCTGATTTACACTTCTATGTTGAAGCACGTTTGCATGTCTGCATTGCGAGGTAGAGACAGGATTTGTGGAGCAAAGCGTGCCACATGACACACTCACCTGCTGTGATCCAAGAAGATCACTGTGTGTCGTTAGTATTTATGGCGCTGCCCATCAGCCAGTCTTCAGGCAAATGTTGATTGGTTGACAGGAAGGCGTGTTCATTTGCATGCCTAGAAATAATGTGATGAAGTGCCGTGGCCCTTCTTCCACAGGTTGTATCCAGAGTAAACAACGTAAACGGTAGCATTTTAAACAGTGTGCTCATGCTCCCGGACTCCTTTTTGAAAGTTAAAAATCTTATACATAATTGCTTGCTGACAAATGCTTTCTAAAAATATCAGTTTAGACTTACTCACGCTGTTAGTGTCTCAGGCTGGTGTCTTTAATGAAATGTCTATAGATTTTGCGATCACAGAAAGTAACGCAAAATCAAGCAAACTCCTCGATATTCGAAGGAGCTTGTAATTTTTCAAAATTACCGTAGATTTTCCACAGATTTGGGTCAAGACGCGTCAAAACAATTTTGTGCAATTTCGCCAATTCAACTTTTCCTCAAAAAAACACAAAAAACGCATTGCATTGCAAATTTTTTAAAAAGCTGCAGCAAAATCAAGTATTTTTACCTGCAACAATCACCATAAACTCTGTGAAATCCTGTACAGACTGATTTAAGTTCTCGTTTCTATACATCCTCCTGTGTTTCATGTTTGTGTCACGCATATTTGCCCCATCCTGATTTCTTCTGTTTTTGTGTATATCTCATACTAAATAGTTTTAGATCTTCACACGAAATACAACATAAAACAAAGGCAACCTGAGTAAACACAATAGTTTTTATTTATTTATTTTTGTTTATTGTTTACTATCACCCATGTGAAAAACGAATTGCCCCCTTAAACTTAAAATCTGGTTGTGCCACCTTTAGCAGCAATAACTACAACCAAACGCTTCCAATAACTGGAGATCAGTCTTTCACTTACTTCTAGGACTAAGACTTACTCGTATGCGCTTGAGTTTCAACTTACAGACTGAAGACCAGACATTTTCCTTTAGGATTTTCTGCTAGAGAGCAGAATTCATGTTTCCCTCAATTATTGGAAGTTGCCCAGGCCCTGAAGCAGCAAAGCAACCCCACACCATCACACTGCCACCACCATGCTTGACCCTAGGTATGATGTTCTTTTTGTGGAATTCGGTGTTTGGTTTACACCAGATGTAACGGGACCCCTGTCTTCAAAAAGTTCCACTTTCAACTCCTCAGGCCACAGAACATTCTCCCAAAAGGTTTGAGGATAATCAAGGTGTGTTTTGGCAAAATTCAGACGAGCCTTAATGTTCTTCTGGGTTAGCAGTAGTTTTCACCTCGCCACAGTTCCATGGATCCCATTTTTGCTCAGTGTCTTTCTGATAGTGGAGTCATGAACAGTGACCTCTATTGATGCAAGAGAGGCCTGTAGGTCCTTTGATGTTGTCCTTGGCTCCTTCGTGACTTCCTGGATGAGTAGTTGCTGTGCTCTTGGGATTGGAATTTTGGATGGTCGGCCACTTCTGGGAAGGTTCACTACTGTGCTGAGTTTTTCCATTTGGAGATAATGCCTCTCACTGTGGTTCTTTGGAGTCCCAGAGCCTTTGAAATAGCTTTGTAACCCTTCCCAGACTGATGTATTTCAATCACCTTCTTCCTCATCATTTCTGGAATTTCTTTCGACTTTGGCATAGTGTGTTACTGGGTAAGACCTTTTAACCAACTTCATGCTGTTGAAAAAGTTCTATTAAAGTGTTGATTTGATTGAACAGGGTTTGCAGTAATCAGGCCTGGTTGCGTCTAGTCCAGCTGAACCCCATTATGAATGCAGTTTTGTAGATTTGGGGAATTAGTAACTACGGGGGAAAATACATTTTCACACAGGCCCAGTTGTTATCGGATAACTTTTTTTTGCCTCAATTAATAGCATTATCATTTAGAAACTGTATTTTGTGTTTACCCAGGTTGACTTATCTTAGATTAGTTTTAATCTAGGTTTTATCTTCTAAGATAATTTCTGAAACAATTTAGTATAAGATATACACAAAAACAGAAGAAATCAGGATGGGGCAAATACTTTTTCACAACCGTGTAAAGTGTGAGGCAATAGGCCGACTGTAGTTGTCATATGATGGCCAATTTAATCCTGCAAAGGTGCTCACTTTGCTTTATTTTTATTTATTTTTTTTAACATACTACTAGTACAGATGAGTGAAAATGAATCAGAATTCACAGTTTCTTTTTCCCGACAGCATTTTTCAAATCAAAGTTACATCCATGTTATCTTCTATTTATTCCTGCAGTGAAACATGGAACTCTGTTTTGTTTTGGCTCTGAGATTGTTCTTGTTTGCTTTTCTGTTTCTATAAATTCCAGTTTTGGTTCATGTGACTCCTCCCCCTCGTGTATACGCACATGCCGCATGCGAGTATGAAGGCAGACACCTATGCAAGTGTCCACGCACGACACCTCGAAGTGTTCGCAGATACGCAGTCGGAGAAGTGTAAATCAGCCTTCAAAGCTGCAGTGTAGTGTGTGTTTTGCAATGTGTTTGAGGCATCCTAGTGGAGTCCAGAGACAGGAGATTTTGTGTTTTTGTGAACTGGTGTTTAAACACTAGCGAAGGACTGCTTTAAGCAGAGTAGGCAAAAATACACTTAAGCGCAATACCTGATTTAGAACTTCAACATTTGAACTTTATCAAGACGGCAACGGTAGAAAGCAGTCAGTTCCAAAACAAATATGGAGATTCGTTTAAAAGACTAGGATAATTTATAACTGTAAATATTTGCCGTTCCTCTTTGTTTATGAAACAAGCCATTTACTGCTTGAGTGGGAAACACTAAACTTCAACAAATCACCAGCATGCGGGTTCATCAGCACATGTGAACGTGAATCACTTTATGAAAACAACGAGGTGTTCAGCATGGAGCCCAGACTCATTCTCAGCTGTCATTCTCATTCAACGTCACTGCAGGTTTACTCACCCAGGTGCGAACAACCAGCACCCAGCATCTACAGAAGTCCAGTGACTCTAAACGGTATGACGTTTTCTGAGTTCAGTCTCATTCAGCTCTGTCTGTGAACAATTAGGGGTAAAATTAGCTCTGAGCTTTATATTGCGCTGAGGTCAATGCTGAGTTTTCCTTCTCTATGCAACCACTGTTCCAGAGCTTTCCGAAATGTCATCTGACCTTTTGTTTGTGCTGAGAGAGCAAAAGTCTTTACTAGTTACAATGAGATGTTAAGTTTTAGTCTTGAAGAAGACAGCCTCTTGTGAAGAGAATGCAAAAGAGAAAGGCATGTCCCCCCATCCCCCCCATCCTGCCATTTAAAAGGTGGGATCAATCGCCGCTGGAGCAGTGCCAACCTCAGACATCATTCCCTCAGAAAAACGTGCCAATAGCTGTACAGTAGTTAGGATGCACAAAATTGTCATGGACACTTAAATTGTAAATCACGATAAAAGCTTAGGCACTTAAAGTGATATGAATATTTAATATTGACACATGCCTACTCTCAAGAATAGCACTATTTTTTTTTTTTCCATTTTGCTCCGTTGTGTGCCTGAGACGGGAGAGAGGGTGGGGGTGGGGGTGGGGGTTTGGGTGGGGCTGGGGGATTCATCTCACAGGCTTTTAGGATGTTTGTTGGTATATGGATTGGCCACATGGCTGAGTGTTGTTTTGAGGGCAGCTACTGTTTTCCCAGTGATTCACTCTGAAATCATTCAGAGCAGCCATTTGTTGAGCAGTTAAAAGGAAGTACTGCATCCTGCCTATAAAAGTTCACTTGATACAAGGCTTTTCTGTAGAAAAAAGGAACTAAATTAAAAGATCTACAAGCAATACCATCAAAAACTATATATATATATATATATATATATACACACACACACACACACACACACACACACACACACACACACACACACACACATATATATATATATATATATATATGTTGTGAATGCAAATAATTTGATGATAAATTTTCACTCCATTCATTTTTCACTCCTGTGCCGCTAAAATTCTTTTTTTTTTTCTTCTTCTGGCTTTTATGCTGCAGTTGATTAAAGGCCTGACTTGTAATTTCTGACCTCAAAGAAAATTACCACCTCAACATTGGAATTCCTACTCGGGAACTCGGGACGGTCTCCTCAACCCTGAGTTCAGAGTGGCTGCTCACAGCATCAGCAGTAAACAATGTAGTGCCTCTTACTTTTAAATGAGTTATGCTGTATATACAAGTATTTGATTTAGCTCAATCAACATACAGGCACAGCCATCCATCCATCCATCCATTTTCATCCATCTACCACTTATCCCTAGCCTATCCCAGGGGACTTGGGCACAAGGCGGGGGACACCCTGGACGGGGTGCCAACCCATCGCAGGGCACAATCTCTCACACACTCACGACAATTTGGAAATGCCAATCAGCCTACAACGCATGTCTTTGGACTGGGGGAGGAAACCCCCGAAGCACCGGGGAGAACATGCAAACTCCGTGCACACAGGGCGGAGGCGAGGCGAGGCAAACGTGCTAACCACTAAGCCACTGTGCCAGCCATCATATAGGCATATTTACTTGTTAAATCTATAACATTTAATTTATAAATCTATAAATATCTTTAACAAGCATATTTACTTGTTAAATCTATAATCTACAACTATACAGTTTTGCAGCGTTGTTTTTGAATAGTTCATCTACTGGAATTTTGAGTGACAAATCCTCTGATCCTTAGCCATGTTGAATGAGTCCACAATTGTACCTCGTTGACTGTGTAGTTACTTAGCTAAGCAGTGTTAACTGTAATATTGATTAGTTTTGCCATATGACTAGCTGATGCCTTGTAAGATGATTGATTACTCCACCCATATGACAGCTACATTTTAAAAATGTATATACTTAGGAAACACAACTACAGGAGTACAAAGAAAACCAACTAACACGGTGTCATTTTCAACAGCAATCTACCAAACCCATTACGATTACAGTCATAGATGATATGGAGTATTCTTTGAAGCAAGAAAGTGAGTTAGCAGGGAAAGAAAGCATTAAAATTGGCTAAAGAAGCTGGTAACTGGTTAACTTTCTACTTAACTACTGCGCATCCACAACCAAGGCAATAGCTAAATATGTAATAGAATTATATTTCTGTTAGCAGAGCTCATGTAATTTCATATAGAATTCCAGATGGAGATATCTGAACATGTTGTTGTGTGAAGTGCTACAGTTCATTGAGTGGGCGGGGCTAAGAGTGAACATTAACCAGGTGTACAGCTTCCTTTGAAATCCACCCACATGTGAACAATGCCAGAAGTCACAAGCAAAGGATTTCTTACTGCTTGCATCACATGGTTCGACTTCATTGGTTTCTTCCTGGTTCTTTGGTTTTCTTCCAGAAACATGCGGGTAGGTTGACTGTGAATGGTGCTGGAATGTATTGCCACCTCATGTTCCCAGGGTAGGCTCTGGATCCTTCATGGCTATTGAAGATGAATGAATAAATGATCATTTTCATCATGACACCCAATGAACTCCATAGTTTTTAACCACACTATGAGCATCTATGAAAAAGGAAATAAATGATATCAGAGGTTTGGATATTTATTAGAAAGTACCCATGCATTTATTAATAATGGAGATGAAACAGATGGATGAATAGATGTAAAGATTTAGCTGGGTGAAGCAGTTCTTGATCGACTTGAGAAAGTGCAGCACATTCAGATTCTCGTTTATAGCCGCTCATAAAATCTGCCCATTAATATTTTAGCGGGTTTTCTCTCAGAGAATCAGTATTATTGCTGCAGTGTTGCCGCTCCTGTCTGTACAGAATAAAAAGCCCGAATAGACGTTCATAGCATGGATTACCTTTCTGCATCTGTAAGCTGAAAAGAATACATCAGGGGGGCACAGAGATGTGCTTCTGTAAAAAGAACATTTTATACTGATTCTGTATTACAGGCCTTAAGAGAGCCAAGCAGCTCTCAAGTGATGAAGCTGTAGCCTCGTCTCAGAATCACAGCCCGCCGTCACATTCAGCCGATAAACGTACACAGTAAAGCAGAGGATTGGAGGCTGAACGTCAGCAAAAGAGGCTCAAGCACTAAGATCAGAGCTCTGCATCCATAACTGAGTATGTAACTGTATCTTATAAACTGCTCCCAGTACACAGTGAGAGCTCGGTCGGAAAATATTCCACCACACAACAACCATTTAAATGGATTATTTTGGACTTCTGTGGAAGCTAAGCAGCATCCCCGGTGGTCGTAATAAAAATACACTGAGACGTATGAAGAAACGAAGCTGAGGCTGAATCCTTTCTAGCCCAGAGTGTAGATTCATGCAGTCTAACAGTGACGTATCAGGTGATTACACAGTGAAACGCCCCCTAGAGTTGATCTTCATTCGGGATGATATTTTTCAGAAAGCTTCGCCGACGCATCCTTACCACGTCATCAGTCACGGCTGTAATGAACACGAATAGGGGTGGATTTATTTATTTATTTATTTATTTATAAGTTTAAGTTAAGTTTAATAAGGCTTTTATATAATAAGTGTTTTAATTTATTTATTTTAATTCATCCATTTTTTTTTCTGCTTTAGAGGAGAAACTAAAAGTTGATAGACAAAGCACACATTTTTCAATAAATGTACAGTCCATACAGGATTTCATGGAGTTTTTTTTTTTTTTGATTGTTGCAGCCAAAATGCTTGATTTTGCTGTGGCTTGAGGTTTTTTTTTGTTGTTGTTGTTTTGTTTTGTGGAAAACTACTTGAATTGACTAAATTGCGGTTGCACGAAATAGTTTTGCACGGTCTTTCACAGTGATGTTTGTTGGTAAATGAGACCTTTTAACTGTACTCATGTTTGACGCACGTGAATAGAAGCGTGCTTTAACCGAATGTGCGTTGTGATGACATCACATGACTCGTCTTGGCCCAGATCTGCTGAAAATCTGTGGTAACTTTGCAAAATTGCGGGGCCCGCAAAATCGCGAAATCCTGGAGGGACTTATTGTACTAATTACACAGAAGGACAGATGACCGAAGTTTAGTGTTTGGTTATTGTTGTTTTTTTAGTTTGAACAAGCGTGTTAACCTTTCTGTTTACCATGTCTGGTATTCAGAGGAAACATGAACTCAGTAGAGCATGAAAAAAAAAATTTGAAATCACAAATGCAGCTGTCTGTCTGCCTTCGAGTGCGTATAAGTGTAATAGTCTTCCCCACATCCTTCTTATTATGGAATCATGAGGTCCCATGATACAGTGCACATCATTGTCAGGCTATTGATTGATATTAGATAGGAGGCTTAAATCTAATATCACGAGCAGCTGTCTCTGGTGTTAACAAAGTGTTGGACAGGGTTGAAACTTCTGGTCCATCTCCTCAGAGAGACAGCAACAAAAAACAAAAAAAAAACCACACAAAAGTGTTGATGCAGTTATGTCTACACACTGCAGTTCTGTCTGCATGACCGTCTAATTGCCGAGGACAGACGGTGAATGCAGAGTGTTTTGACTGTGGCGGATTAGCAGTACGCTACCTAATTACAGCAATGCATTTTCACAGTGACAGCTGGGCCACTGCCGCCGGACTGCGGCGAGAAAACCGCAACAACCAGTTTCCTTTGCTCGCAGCATGATTTCCCTCAACATAACATTGAGATGAAAGTGACATTATACGTTTTTGATTTTGGTTAAAAGTGGCATCAAAATTAAGCTGAGAACTTCTTTCCTGGTGAAAACGTGTTTGAACAGAATACGCAGTGGAGCAGGAAGTAGTGTGTCGGCCAACTGCTAAACCACAGGATGTCCTTAAATTAAGAAGGAAATACCATGGATTTTTATTTTTTTCATTTTTTTGCACTTTATATGATTTTGCTAACACCTGGCCCCCTTTTTCCTCATCTCTAAAAATAGTCTCTGAACTATTTTTGGCTCATGCACCATGTCCAGTAAAAGAGGCTTCACAAGGATGTTCATTGTTACCTGTGTACCATTTAACTTCCTCACTGTCTGGATTTGAGATTAGCGCCATGCAGTTCCTCTACTACGCGTTCATGTGACATGATGACCCTGTCTGTTGCGCTGCTGCCATCTGCAGCTCCCTGTCTGCACTTGACACGTCTCAGCTGTTTGGCGTCTGCTCCCAAAGACAAACAAAAAGACCAGGCAGTGTTTCTGTGTGGCATACAACACTGTGGGTTTTGGATTACTTCCAACACCTTCATCCGGATGCATGAGAGTCCTTCCAAAGACCACCCCCCACCCCCCGCCCTACCTCGACCGTGGAAGGTGCTGGGAACAAATCCGCCTGAGTCATCCAGGGCACTACATTGGAATGACATGAGTCATCCGGGGCTGCAGTTAATCTTGGCCTTTATGTCTTGATACTCAAAAACACACCGTAAGAATCACTTGTCATTTTGGTAGAACTTGTACTGCTCTTCTCGTATTTCAGTGATCTGCAGTCAGACTGATGATCTGAAGTTGAGGAACATGGAGGAAATGACCTTCTTCACTAGTGGAGAGGCATATTGGAAAGGAAGTTATCACCTCCCAATAGCAGAAACGGTTCATTCCTCAACGCTCACCCTTGCTTCAGCGGACCGTCTCCCCCAGATACTGTAGATCTATTTGTACCTAAGAACTGTTGCTGTAATCATAAACACTGTCCTGTCCTCACTATACAAATAACATCGATCAGGTTTCAGCTTTCTCCAGGTGGAAATGGCGTGTATTTTTGACTGATGATGTTTGGTCCATGTCCATTCCGCTTATTTATGTTTCATTTCTTTTATATGCAAATTAGACATTCAATAGAACAATAGTCTGAAATATTACCAAAAAAAAAAAAGCTCTTGTATTTCTCCTTTGCTTGTTTTTCCTTCATTTTGGGGCTAAAATTAATGAATGATCCAGATGTCTATCAGCAATTACTGAGTAGCAAGCAGAGGGTAGATTAAGTATTACCGTTACAGCACAATGGATCACTGTGTGCTTTTTTTTTAAATAACAAGAGGGTGACGGTAAAGGAGGATGACATGGTGGCTGAAAAAATTTGTGAATTAAAAAAAAAACCTACCCATTTTCATTTTGAAATGAAAAATGAACGAATGGTGCATACAAAAGGACCGTGTTTAAGGTCGAGGATTGTTGATTTATAAGTGACATACTGGCGCCACGCTTTCCCCTGTGAGCAATACCTTCACTCATAAAATACGATATGGGGCCATGACAAGCTTGGAGGTTGGCAGTGACCTGCTGAAAATATGCCCTTAGATCCTAGAAGAGAATGTTCCTCTGTATGCAGTGTAATACACAGGAAAGGACTTAATCACACGCCTGTTTGAGCACTCTTCCTCTGAGGCCTCTTTATACCCTACCACGGTGGCATCTCACTTGTTCTCCAAGTGCTTCTGAGGTGACTTTGTTTGTGTGTTTGTTTGTTTGTGCTGACACCAGCGCTGAAGGGGAGCGTAAGTAATCTTACCGCCATATGGTGTTTGGTCTGCTTTGTAGTGGCCACCCTGGGAGATGGCGCTTTGGAATTACAGGTCACACACATACATAGCGGGCCAGACACACACACACACACACACACTGGCAGGAAGTCATCGCCTGTGCCTCTTACTGTCTGACTGTACAGCCAGGGTATGTAAACAGACAGGCATTTGGCCCTGCACCAGGCACCCTTGGTGAAAGTATCTTGATCAGTCAGGAAAGCCATTAAGAAAACAGTGTGTGTTCAGCTCAGAGGAAGTGTCAGCCAGCACAGTGTGATACTGAGGCGCTGCTCCGCAGACGAAATTAAATACACACTCGGGGTGGGCTCGAGTTTTCCTGTAGAGATCAGATCTATCAGTGCGTTACTCACTATGACGGTAAACCCTCACCCTCTGACATGATGCTCACAATCCTTTCCCCTCCCTCAGTGTGATTTCTCCACTACAGTCAGCTGACCCCCGCTGACCAATCGGCAGCAGGTTACGCACACTGCATTCCATCTGGCTGAGAGGGAAAGTTGGTTCCTGTTCCAGCCAGCTGAGCTTGAGAATGCAGTGCGGAGACTTTTCCAGCTTTTTGTTTGCTCTCACATAGTTTTGGACTCTCGGCCCATTTGGCAGGAAAACATGGCTGCAGTCGGGGGTGAAGGGAGATGATAGTACCATTGCTCATTTGTTGACTCAAGGATAGGAAATCAGAAAGAGGATATGCGATGAGAATTCCAGACGCTATGTTAGTAACACGGATGTGGGTTTGGAACCAATCGTACTGTCCCGAAAAGCGTACAGTTCAAAGTCGAACTAGAAACCTTTCTGGAAGTGTCTTAAACACTCTTCTGACGTTATATCCCCTCAATGATGGCATCCAGATGCTTGAGTCAGTGTGTGAAACCACAGAAACTCCACTGGCAAACGCAAAACGCTTTAAGTTCAGAACTAGTAGCTATCGGCAGATATATTCAACATCAATGCACCACTTTCTAGTGATCGTGAAGTGAGCCGTCATATGAAAGAATACGCCCAGCAAAACAGATTTAAACAGCGTCTTTATTTTGTTAAAAAGAGTTATCAAATGTCAAAACAACCATCATTTAACAGAGAAATTACATTAAAAAGATTTGTTTCTACCTTGGCACTCTGTCAACCGTTTAAAAAAAAAAAAATACACAAGGGCAATAAAATGATTTTAAAAAAACACAGCAGAGGAGCTCCTTTTCTGAGTTGCATTAAGACCACCATACAGCAGTGTATCCTGATAGCTGCCACCTGACACATGGCCATTCTCTCTGTATTTAAAAAAAAAACTCCCACTAAAGCAGTCTCATCAGAAGAGGGTCGAAATCCTCGTTACGTTCCAAAAAGTACCGTTTTTGCGGATGCTGTCAGCCTTGTAACATGTTTTTGATTTGCTTGGAGGTAGTCTCATCGTTCAAATGTTTTGTCGTGTACCTTTAAGCCAAAGACAATCAAACCAAAAAAATATATATCCATAAAAATATATCCGGTGTACGTGTTTATTAGAATCATTTGTGAAAATAAAATAGTGTAGTGTTGAATAGTGTGTGAGGCCACGGACCTGAGCGCGTTAAGGAGACCTTCTACTCTGTTAGGTGGCTGATCCCGCAGGACTTTAATGCATCCTTTCATCTGTGAAACAGAGGAAACGTTTCACAGGCAGGCAGTAATCAGATACTCAACATGTGTGAATTTACATGAATACACCTGTGTAGAGAGAATTTCTGCACACACATCAATCTTTGAGGACTTGACAAAAGCTCCAGCAGGATGAACGTAGTCGTAGAGGATGATGACCCCCACCATCACACGAAGGCAGAATAACACAGTGTCGTCACTCGCAAAACGGCTACGGTACTCCCTGAGTGCACACACACACACACACAGAGGAACAGAAAGAAGAAATGACTATAGTCCTCTTAATAAAAGAGCTAAAAGGCAAATAGAAGAAGAATGTCAATGAACTTACGGTGTGTCTAACATGACTTTACACACACACGCCATCATACTTAGGCTGTCCGTTGTGTTTTCTATGGGTAAATCTGAATTCTGTCAAAATGGGAAAAAATTATATATGTTTAGAAATTTAGAGCCGGGCCTCCTTATAAAATGTGTTAATGGCCTTTGAAGACTGACCTCAGATACAAACTTCGTTGTGGCATCACTCAATGTTTTCAGCATTGGTGTAGCATTGGCATAGAACAGAGACATGCGATTGGCCAGTTCGTTGTTTACTTCATTCTCTTCCTCTGTCTAGGGACAAAACATTGAGTAGTTAGTCCATCTGTGAGACAACTGGGGTAATGGCACTTATATAGTGCTTTTTGACCTTTTGAGGTTCTACAAAGCGCTTTACACTGTTTCTCATTTCACCCATTCGCATACGCTCGCAGACCAATGGCAGTAGCGCTTCCATGCAAGGCACTAGCCTGCTATCGGGAGCAACTTGGGGTTCCGTGTCTTGCTCAAGGACACTTCGGCATGTGGGCCGGGAATCGAACAGCCAATCCTACATTAATGGACAACCCGCTCTACCACCTGAGCCCCAGCCGCCCCAAACTCTCAGTTTTAGTCAAAACTGAAAATCATACTCTCTTGGCAAGCGGTATATAGTATATATACACACATATACACTTCTGGCCCCTTGATCATCATCATTAGTGGACACCTGACCACCACAACCAGATGTGACATCCTATACAATTGTGTTTTTCCAACTTTGTGGCAAGAGTTTGGGGAAGAACCATATATAGGTGTGATGGTCAGGTGTCCACAAATGTTTGGCCATTTAATGTATTTGTGATATGGACCTCGCTTTGTGTAAAGGGGCATTATCATGCTGGAACGGGTTTGGGCCACATTGGGGGCCACTTTCTTTGGGGAAGGCCCACATATTGGTGTAATGGTCAGGTGTCCACATACTTTTCGCCAAATAATGAATGTAAAGTGGGAAATACGATGAGGGTTTTGTGATTTCCAAGCAACACTACATTGTGGCTTGAAGTTTAATACAGTGTATATGCGTCAGATGTTTTGTGAGCTAACACAAGGCTGACTTTACTTTTTCGTCTGTCAAAAATCTGTCACTGTAACAGAATTCTTTGGGCAGGAGTTGAGATGAGAATGCATAAAATCTCAGTGTGTGAACACCTGACTACGTTAGCCTAAACACCACCAATAGGAAGACAGTACAGTCTTACCCAAAACTCACAAGACTGCTACAACTACAGTAGCCGCAATGGCAGAATGTAAACAAAACGAAGGATGTAAAAGAAGAGCGAATTGTTTAACTGTGGCAGCAGAGAGAATATCTCCTTGATGTCTCATCCCAGTTCTATCATATCAGGGCAAAAATGGGTGTGGCACGGAAAGAAATACAGGATGAATTAAAATGTCTTTTCTCTTGGCATAACATTGCTACTAATATACCAAGGGCATTGTGTCTGTTTATGTGAGCCCATTTTCTGGATCGTGCCGATTGGTGATGTAGTAAATAATCGCAGGTTTATCGTTAGAGGATCTTCATCATATAATCTGACATAGAGAGCGCATTATCATACAATGTGTTATAGAATTCAGCCAATATTTTCTTGGGATCATCTCATATAGTAGGACAAGTAATAATCACCCAATGCAAAACTAGCTTAAGGGAGAAAACTCCATTAATATGGTGTTTGTAATTTGGTAGGATATTCTAATTGTAACAAAAATTGCTCAAAATACACTTCATGTACCTAATCATGCAAATGGGTCCAAGAGTACAAGTCAGCTTTCTTCTCATGCTGAAAAAGCATATTCCCCAGAAGTTACTACAAATTGAATGTAAATAGTCCTTTACTGCACATTCAACATGCAGGCGCAGAATGTCCTGCCAGCCCTGAGCAGGCGGTACAACACTGCAGCTCACGATTCATTAGGTGAGGGGGCGGTGATAATTATTTCTGACTGCGAAAGCTTTTAATTGGGGAGGCAAGGTCATACAACCTCTGTCACCTCTCTAGTTTGGGATGGTTATGAGGCTGAGTCCATTAGCATACACTCGTGTGCAGAATCCACCCCCTCACTGCACATGATCAACCCTGCATCAGCTAAAAGTAGCTGGATAAAAGGGAATAGATGTATGACTGAAATGAGCATTTCCCTGACTCAGGACCTCGCTTATTTAATGAGCTGAGTGGAGCAGATCAGAGCGCTGCTCGTTAACCCCGGACCCTGATGAATTGGCGCATTACTAAAACATAAGTTCTCTGATAATGAGACGTGTTTCCACAAGATCACACACAGAAAACACGTGCACTTACTGCCAAGTTGTTGATTCGCATGCGGCTCAGGGTCCGGCGGTAGTAGCTGAAGTCGTTCTGAATGGCTGGATTAGTCATCTGGGAAGAGAAGATACAGGATTCATCATTCGGACTTTCACTGTGCCTACCTTTATAGGTAAAGGTAAGCTGTATCAGCTGAATTCATCAGCAGTAAAGCTGTGGATTTAAGCTTTTATGATGCAAGTAATAAAACAAGACAAGGCGTACAGTTATAACAGAGTAATCAACAACACGGTGATGTGATGCCCCGTTGTTTGAAGTTGATGATTTTCCTACCATGTCCCAAAGTGTTTTATTCCTCTTATACCACAGCTTCCAACAATGACATTTTTTATTAATAAAAAAAAAAAGCCTTTCTTTTTCAGATTGCCTTTGAAACGAGTTCCTACCACTCATGTCTTTTCCTCACCATCCTCTATTTTATTGTCTCTCGAAGTTAATAAAACAAGTTTGTCATGTTACTGAGAAACCATCCTAAAGACTTTTAACTTTGTTACAGCTTTACCTCTGTTACCATGCTGACACTAGACTCCATACCTTAAATAAACATCACCAGCGATTATTTTAAATAAAAACACATTCTCTAATCTGTGTAGATTATGTGTACCCTCTGCCATACAAGTCCCCATGAATGAACTGCTACTATGAGTGATACAAACCAGGTCAAGCTTCTAAACTCGTGTTGTCAAAGTTTGCTAGAAAGACACCTCCTGCTTCTCTGCACCTGTCTCTCTGCGTCAGTTAGCCAGTGAGACAGCTGCACAACCTTTTCTCCCTGAGCATGTCCCTAATAGCAGAGTATTCCAAGATCCTCTTCCATGATTTCTCATACTCATCTCCACATCAGCTGTCTCGCTCTGCCACTCCCTTATCTTTCTGCCTCTCTGTATCTGCTTTGTGTGTCTCTTTCTCAGCCTCATGTCCTCCTGATCAATCTGTTTCGACAGGAGTGAGGATACTGATAAAGGGACACTCTGGGCTTCCAGTAGATGACCAACTAAGAAGTCCCTTCATGAGAGGAGAAGTGAGACCTTCGTATCTATCTGCTTACACGTACCTTGAGCTCATCAAAGCGCAAAGTGAAGTGGAGGATTTCTGCGAACTGGCGTGCCAGAGCCTGCTCCTGCTCCAAGTGCTGTGTGGGGCTGCAGCGTGCACTCGTTAGGAATCCCAGCAGGCCGTGCAGGGCACCTTCTGTACAACCGAGACAACAGACAAAGAGGTAGTATTACATTACAACTGACCCGATGGATGGATGGAAAGGGGGGTAGATTGATGGATGGACAAACAGTTTGATGGATGGTGAACAGTTAGAGATTTAGATGGATGAATGTGCTAGATCAATATCATGAATAGAGAATTAGTGAAAGACAAACTCAGTGGGTTGAGCAAATGAAAAGGGAACGGGATAAGGCCAAATGGCAAGGATCCGATTGAAGAGTGTTTTCCAGAGACCTACCTAGGGCAAAACGTGTTCATGATTTCCATTTTAATTTCGGTTCACATGGAGAACATGCAGACAGTGTGCACTCCTCACCCAGCAAGAAAGCGAGTGGATCATAGTGCAGTGAGCTGCGTAGACCCATTTATATCCACATGCATTTTTAACTGTCTAGTCACATATCTGGCAGAGACGCATAAATCTTGGTTGCGAGCAGAGAGACATTTAGTTAGTGTAGGCCTCTGAAAGCTCTTCTCCAGAGAATGCTGCAGTTGGTTGGTGATTATGTGTGAGATTAGGGGAAGTGTCATAGTTAATTGGGACATGACCTACTAATCCACATGAATTGCTGCTACAGACAAATCTGACACCAAACCTGTACTGCCTTTCCTCCTGTTAAGTGTTTAAAATGAATCATTGTTTTTCTTAGCGATCACTGTTGATTTTATTACTCATTAGATGTGAATGTAAAGCTTACTGTACCCCCCATGACTCAGGTAGTAATAATAAATATCAGAAATTAGTCATTAAATTGAACAATTTAAAGAGTGAACAGAAAGCAATATTGTACTAGATGGGGGCCTCAGAGGTTTGCTTCACCCAGAATAAGATCTTAATCCAATTACAACGCGTTGTTGCCTGGATGGAGGCTAACTACCACCAGCGGCCATGAACTGCAGACATGCACCGAGTATTATTACAAACATAATACTGTATAAACAGTGTAATCCTTATAGCATTTACCTCACCACAACACTCCTTCCAATGTGTATGACAATACAAAGAAAATAATAAAGAGAAGGAATTTGAGGACATTGTGCATACAGAAAAGACCTAAGAGAGATGGAGGAGTGAGGCAGAGGCTGACAAAGGTTATACAGCTCCTTTATCTGGGTGCTGATGCAAGCTTTGCCGAGTCATTCAACACTGACCATCAATGACGCAAATGGCAATCACTGAGCTGAGCAATAACTATGCAAAGTGTGTTTGTGGAGCTCAGATTCTTGAGAGTTCAAAAACACTACACAAATTCAGCTGAATTCATCTAGGCTTGTGTGTTATTGATTCTTCCCTGCTCAGGAGGGTGTAATAATAATAAGAATAATATCATCTGTGCAGTAAACAAGTGCTCAGCTTAGCTGTCTATAGAGTCAGCCAATACATTATCCAAAAAGGGACAACATACCTTATGAAACGTCCTTAAGGA
Organism: Cranoglanis bouderius; assembly: GCA_023630585.1. Taxonomy (NCBI): domain Eukaryota; kingdom Metazoa; phylum Chordata; class Actinopteri; order Siluriformes; family Cranoglanididae; genus Cranoglanis; species Cranoglanis bouderius. The sequence continues at coordinate 12,168,385 of CM042563.1, forward strand.
ACCCTTGAGTAAGAATCTAATTTTTTCTAACTTTATACAGGTAAACGCTTCTCTAATTCACATATCAAGGGTAGGGGGTGAAACATGTTTCCGCTTTAAAATAATGAGACGTCTAGCTAACAAGGTTGTGAAGGCACTCCGAAGATGGCTGAAAGTGGATTTGGATCCAGGGTTATGTTGAAGGCGTTCTGCAATGTTTTAAATATTTTAGTCCAGTAATTAAATAATTTCGGACATGTCCACAGTACATCACTTCCTAATTTTCATTAGAAATAATAATGGAAAAGGGGTATATTTAACATTTCATTGTTGGTGAAAGAATCATCTTAAGTCAAAATTTTTCCGCGTTTTTTTTTTTTTTTTTCCCTCTCCAAAACCGAAAAAGACATTTTTTGGCCAAAATTATTCGGTGACATGCTTAATAAGTACGTTTAACTGAGGTTCATTATATACTTGTCTAATATTAGCTATGTTGAATACATGCTGATATTTTATTTCATGTTAATGCAATAGTTGGGATAAGTTCGTACATTTAAAATCTATATCCTGAGTTTATATATTTCTGTAAAGCTGCTTTGGGTCAATGACCATTGTTAAAAGTACTATACAAATAAAATTGAATTGAATTGAATAGTTCACCCAAAAAATGAAAATTCTGTCATCAATTACTCAACCTCATGTCGTCCCAAACCCATAAGACTTTCGTTCATCTTCGGAACACATTTTTAATGAAACCTGGGAGATTTCTGTTCCTCTGTTTACAGTTCAGCTAACCAAAACTTTCAAGCGCCAAAAAGTTTTTAAAGGCATCGTAAAAGTAATCCGTGTGACTCCAGTGGTTTAATCCCAATTTTATGAAGCGATACTAATGCTTTGTGTGTGCAAAAAAAAAAAAAAAACTAATTAAGTCTTTATTCACATAATATCTTCACTTCTGCATAGATCTCCCACGAGAGAACCACAACGCATGTGTGTTGTGTTGAAACAAGAGCAGACAAAAAAAATGCAAGTCCTCCTCCATGATGAAATCTGCAAACATCTTTGTGCCTCAGTTTGTGTACAGCGGCAGTCTTCCTCTGCTGTGAACAGTGCAGCGCTTCCGGGTCCAGACGTTCTCGCGAGGGGGGGGAAAAAACCAAACTAAAGTCTTAAAGAATTAAGGAAGAAATTTAAAGTCCCACGATACAACGGGATCTTTGTCCGCTCTCGCGTCAACACAACACGCATGCGTCGTAGTTCTCTTGTGAGCGCACGTCAGAGATCCATGCGGAAGTGAAGCGGTTTTGTGAATAAACACAATTTTAGGTTTTTTTTGCGCAAACAAAGCATTTCAGAAAATTGGAATTAAACCACTGGAGTCTTTTGGAGTCATGGATTACTTTTATGATGCCTTTATGAACCTTTTGAAGCTTGAAAGTTTTGGTTACTGGACTGTAAACGAGGGGACAGAAATCTCCAACGTCTCATTAAAAATGTCTTCATTTGTGTTCCGAAGATGAACGAAAGTCTTATGGGTTTGGAACGACATGAGGGTTTTGGGGTGAACTATCGCTTTAATGAACTCAAAACATTGTCCTTCCTTGACAGAAAGTTTAGTCGAGAGCTGGGGTGTGAGATGGGGGAATGGGGTGGGGCTTCCAGGCAGTGTTGGTTAATATTGGAGAGTTCAGAACAACTATACAAATCATTCCAGATTAATATGACAACTGGCTAATCTCTTATTTTATTGGGAAGGAAATGACCACTCTTTTGGTGTATTTTTGAGTGATAACTCTTACTAGTGTACTTCAATATTAAATTGCTGAACTCAAAATGCATACAGGTTGGCAGGTCTGGTAATGTCATAATAGAGCAAACATTACTGGATATTGTAGTATTGGGTAGGGAAGATTAAATTGTTATATCGCACAAGCCTAGTTTAATCTCATGTTCCATCTACTTTCCATCATGTTGCATCTACAGTTCCTTTTTCTGCACAAGATTAAATGTTAGTATACGTGTGTGTGTAACATAAAGGCACAATGAAGTCTCATACCCAGCTTTAGAGAGAACTCGTAAAACTTCTTTAGTTTGCCCACCAGCGGCACCACGGCGGTCCAGGCTTTCTCTTGCACACTTTCATTAGTCGGCTGCTGGATGGCCTGGATACAGAAAACACACTCCATCAACATCTGCCTGCTGAAGTGAGTAACTTTCACATGAACTCAAACCCAAGCCCAGCTCATTTTAAGCTTTCTCTGAACACTTCGCTCAGCACTATGGCAATAAACTGCACTCCTCCTCCAACACTGCATGCGAGTCACCTTATCAAAGACTCGATACATAGCTGACGTGTTGATTCAGGGGTGATAACACAGTTCCAGGAATGCGATTTGATTCAGTTGGATTTCAGGAATGTGTTTTATTTATGTATCTGGTTCAGCTTTCCTCACGGACACGGTGCTGGGCTCGTTCTGGTTCAGGCAACCAGCGAACTTTAAGAACAGCCCATTGTTTTCACTGGCTTAAGAGCCAAACCATTAAGTAATCCAGTGAGTTTATGAGCAGTATAAAGCTAATAAGAACCGAGAAGGATTTTAAAAGCTTTACCTCTGACTGGGAACACTTTTTATCATCTAATCATCGTCAAACAATTCACAGCACAAATGCATAATAGACACGACACATTTTTACAGCTTTTAGTCGTGTGCAGCGCTGCTTAGTCAGAAATAGCTGTTTGGTTTTGTTCTGGTCAGCACTACATGTTCTTCTGTGTGTTGGATATGATTAAGTTAGGAACATGCAGGTGACAGCAGTGTAATGTGTTTACAGCAGATTATTTTTCAGTACATTTTCAGTCTGCATCCCCTGTGCTGAGAAACACAGGTTGATGTAGTATGATTTAAGGCCAGTCCAGAGGGAGGGGACTGCAAACGGAATGAGAATCACTGGTGTAAGGAACTGAATTGAGTTAAATACAATGAATGGTAATTGTTTTTAATCTGTATTTTGAAGTGTCAATAGTGAGGTAACCGTCTGATCATACATTAACCGTGAAAGTGTGACACTGTAACAACCCATCACGAGTTGTCATGACAATGAAATGTTTTTCTTGTTCCTAGACCTACCGCATTTTGGTGGTGGAACCGAACCGGTTGTGCCGGCTGTGAAGCAGCTCTTTTATGGTGGAAATGCACAGAACGGTTGCAGATTAAACACCAGCTATGGAACCAGCTTGATGTTTGAAAAGCGCTTTTGTGTGACGTTGTCCTTTACATCCTGCCTATATATCTATCACACACTCACCTGTCTAATGGCTTCTCCAGCTCCACTGTAGGACTGCAGATCCTGTAAAACACTCACAGCCTCAGTCAGAACCTTGTTCACCTGTTCCCATAACTCTCTCTCTGCCTCAGTGGGCTGAGCATCTGTGAAAACAGCGGCCCTCGGTTACACCCTCACACACACAGGCACTGAATGTACAGTCAGGTTCAAAAGTCTGAGCCCACCAGCAACAACTGTTTTTATTTCATTTCATCATGTATACAGGATGTTACAGCAGATGGGTTGTAGCTGTTTCAGATCGCCTCATATGAACAAGACATATAGCCGGATGCTCTGTTGGCACACTGATTCATTTAAAAACTGTTGTGAACACTTGCTATAAAGTTTTAACTGTTGACATGATCTGTCCCGATCCTTGTTGGAGAAATAGATTTCTTATAATAAAATTAACACACTATATAAACTTACTTTCAAAGTCCAGGAAAAAGTTCCCCGCATTGTTGTCGATGTCCCTCGTCAGAACCTTGATCAGATTCCCCATGCCGTCCAATCAGAAACCTGATGAGAGGAAGAGGAGTGAATTAGTGACGCATCCCACTGAGAACACCGAGATCATATGAATGTGTCGTGCTGTGTAACTGTGTCTCTTCAATAAATCAGCAATGTCAAGCACTTGTCTAAGCTCTTTGAACATCTCAGAATAATTATCTTCCCCCAGCCTAGAATCACACATATCCCTGTTAGGCCCACCTGTACTCCCTTCACATCTGGAAACACACATACCAGTGTGACAGAGAACAGCTGTGCAAGGCAGTGCAGATAGCGGAAGACCAACCCAACACCACACTCACACCCCGCCAGAGTCACAGCAGGATAAACAGGGAGGAAATGCTGCTTGATTATTAACTTTTGTATTGTACGAATATTTGGCACGCTGTAATGTTTCGGCCCACCACTCACTGGTGGACAGCGATGTAACTTAGAGTGAAACAAAAGTGCTCCCAAACACCACACCTTACATATTCCAGGGAATCTTTCAGCTTGCTGAACAAAGTCATTGCCGTTTTTCTTGTGAAAAACAGCGCGATTGAACAGCTTCGGATTCGAGATAAAGACGAAAGCTTCTTTTCCAGAGGCTGGAGAGTGGGCTTGATTAAGATTCAATTCAGTTACGTTTTTATTTTGCATAGCGCGTTTAACAATGGACTGTCACAAAACAGCTTTACAAAAATATATATGTTTTACATTCATAAATGTATCCCTAATGAGCAAGCCAGAGGTGACAGTGGCAAGGAAAAAATACTGAGAGGAACCAGACTCAAAAGGGAACCCCATCCTCATCTGAGTGACACCGGATAGATTATAAATAATTCCCTTCTACATGTACTAAGTACATGTAGAAGGTTTGACCAAGTACTACATGGTCAAAAGGTGCAACTGTAGTCCTAAGCCGTCGTAGCAAAACTGTTTGTATCAATTGCAGTCCAAAGGCATCGTCATGGTTTTTAAGTGGTACCAGCAGCACTGAGTGATATCCAAGTGATGAGAACTCCAACCAGTAGGGCATCAGGACAGATCAGGCAGGTTTAAAATGTTTATTGCACCTTACATAATATAAGCTGTACAAACATCCTACGTCATTATGCGTCCTGTTTACTTTATTGTTCAATACATAGGTTTATCTAATAGGGAGTTCCCACCCCTAACCCTTAAATATCACTGGCCTCTTCCACTGCTGTATTTCTGGACCTTGCCAATGCCACCTCTGGCTTGCTCATTAGGGACTGAAATCTAAATCTTAGTCACTTCACTTAGGCTCATTTCCAGGAATCAGTTCCCTGGAAATCCAGGATTCCTCTCCTGTGAATCAGTTGTGTCACTGTATAGGAGTCATCTCTCCCTAAAGCAGGGAGGCATTCAGAGCTACACATGATATGCATGATTTCAAACCACCCACGAAAAGGGAGGGATCGTCTGTGGAAAGAGACTGACCTCAAATTAAAACACTGCAACAGTCTGCTCCAGGCTCCACAAAATTCCTTTTGCAGGATTAACCCTTTAAAGGCAACTTAACTGCAAAACTAGGACTGCTTTACAGAACAAATGGAGCAAGTGGAGTAAAAGGAGGTAAATAGGTCAGTCACTGACCTACTCTGCAGTGTGTGTGTGTTCCTTCAGTACTACATATACAGCCATGCAGAGGAAGTAAGTAAGCACTAGCGGCTCAGTCCTGAAGCCCCAAATCCACCTTGATGTGCCTCGGATGGGGGGGTGGATGATTGAATCCAGTTTGTTCATTTGACCATCACTTATCCGTTCTGTCCTCCTATTGGCTCACGACATTCTGCTGTTTCCATGGAGCCAAAAAACAGCTCTCTACACTAAAAATAATGCAGCAGCCAATAGGAGCAGATCTTGGGGTGGGGCGAGGCGAGAGCATGGAAGATGACACTCAGCAGAATTAAAAGAACATCAATATAATGACTTTAGTAAGTAAGTGGAACAGATGCAGGTTTCAGAATGAGGAAAAACTGAAGCGCTTGATAGTGTTTCAAAAGGAACTAGTGACCAGAAAAAAGCTTTATATAGTCAGCTTCCCCCCTAATCTTTTATAAATGACATGGAGTTAAAATGCTGTGTAAGCACGCTGTTTGGTTTCTATTAAAGTGCACATTTTGCATGTATTCTGAATGGACAAAATGTGCATATATGTATATATTCATCTTGCAAGCAAGGGGGGGGGAAAATGACCAAAAGCATTTCTTGCTCAACACTCACGGGATGAGATCCGAATGAGAGCGTCTTGGTTAAAATCCCCGAATCCCATTAGCGCAATGCGCATGGGAGCGTGTGTGTAAATCTGTCAGTACAGGGTGTGTATGCAGGGAACAGCATGTGTCAGCATGGAGAGCAGCGTGTGTGTCCACGTGCCCTCTACTATTACTACTACTACAACTACTACGGCTCAGCCAGTGGAGCACACAGACCCGCCTTCCCCTCTCCCTCTGTCTCACACATACACACACACACACACACACACTGCGCAAAGCAAGCTAGAGGGAGGGGAGCGAAGTCACATGGGCTGAGGCACAGCGGGGTGGGGCTCTGCAGTGCTGGGGTGCTGCAGTGGGTTTAGAGAGAGGGAGAGAGACAGAAGGGCTGCATCCGTTCTGACCCAGATTCAGTTCAGAGCGGTGGCGTTAACCTCCCAGCGTGCCACGTGCTCATCTGTGTGCCTGAAGCAGATGGACGGAAAACTGCCTTGAAGACATTTACATAGACACAGGTTCAGCAAAACCTGGTGTTAAGGATTAAATATGTGTCGTACCAGAAATAGCGAGCAAGTATGATCTCAGAATAGCTCATTTTTTTAAATAGGCTACAATGTGCTTATCGTGGTGTTCTGTGATCTGTCTTGGTGTCATCGCTCTTCCCTCCTGACACACATGCTCCGATGCTGTCAATCTCTTCTCCCTCAGCATCACTTCCCATAACTCCCCCATCCCTGTAGACCTCAGTGGTGGTGTGACACACTCATGAGGCACTGTGTAAATCCACACACCAGCGTTAAATCCCACAAACAGCACTGAACAGCACTGCGTTGCTTTAAAGTGGGAAAGGGAGGCATGCGGTTCCGGCCAGCTGTAGTGACCAGGCTAAGAGCCTGAGCAATGACTCAGAGAGAGAAAGTGAGCAAGACAGAGACTCCACCCAAATGCAAGTGATGAACAAGGAAGGCACGAGAAGTAAACCGTGCCACCTCATCATCGTGTACAGCTGTCAACACTGATGATCTATTACACTGTTGATCCATCATTTATTTGCCATTTGATTAACGGTTGTTCTTACAGTCATATTATGTAAATCCTGATAAATCCTACTCAGTATCCCGTTTCTCAAGGCTGTGTTATAAATCATGTTAAACAGACAGCCTAGATCTATCCTTATTAATGAATTGTAACTCAGCGACCTTACTGTGTATGACAGCACCTGATGTATTTAAAAAAAAAACTCCTGAAGACAAATAATCAGAAATAACTTTTGTTACTGGTTGACCATTACATTATGACTAATATCTAAACCTAGGGCGGAAACTTGACCCCTCCATCACAGAGGACAGGATGTTCATTTTACTTCAAAACAGGATGTGGTGGGATTTTACTGCCCCTTGGTGGACAAATTATGAGACTGCAGCCATTTACGTAGTCATGGTACTTTATAAAAATATTTTGATTTTTTTTTTTTTAAATAATATAATTGCTAAGTTCACGGTTTCATGACTCAGCACACATGGATCAGTACAAACACATACAGACTAGCACATCAATTTATTTTTTATTTCATGTCCAAAATACACTACAACTATCCAAACACAATAAACACATTTTCTTTTTTAAATTACAAAAACACTAGCACTAACTTCTTTTTTTTCTATTAATCTGAACACATGAACCGAAGGAACATTAATAACTGATGACCATACAACACATACAATGAGGAAAATGTATATTGATAATGTAATAATGTCAGAAAGTCTCCAAAACTACAATCCGAAGTCACCTACATCACCACAAGTTGTTTGAAAGAGTTTCAAGAAAAAAGCCTCTACTCTCATCCAAAAACAAACTCAAGCATCTTCAGTTTGCCAGACACTACTGGAACTACAAATGGGATCGGGTTCTTTGGTCAGATGAAACCAAAATAGAGCTTTTTGGCAATAAACACCAGAGGTGGTTTTGGCGCACACAGAGAGGTAGCCATATGGAAAAGTACCTCATGCCCACGGTTAAATATGGTGGCGACTCTGTAATGTTTTGGGGCTGTTTTTCTGCCAGTGGACCTGGACATTTTGTTAGGATACATGGCATCATGGACTCTATCAAATATCAACAGATATTAAATGAAAACCTGACTGCCTCTGCCAGAAAGCTTAAAATAGTCCGTGGTTGGATCTTCCAGCAGGACAATGATCCAAAACATACATCAGAATCAACACAAAAATGGTTTACTGACCACAAAAATCAAGGTCCTGCCATGGCCATCCCAGTCCCCTGACTCGAAACCCATAGAAAACCTGTGGGGTGAACTGAAGAGGAGAGTCCACCAGCATGGACCTCGAAATTTGAAGGATCTGGAGAGATTCTGTATGGAGGAATGGTCTCAGATCCCTTGCCATGTATTCTCCAACCTCATCAGGCATTATAGGAGAAGACTCAGAGCTGTTATCTTGGCAAAGGGAGGTAGCACAAAGTATTGACTAAAAGGGTGCCAATAATTGTTGCACACCTATATTTAACAAAGATTTTTTTTTATATAAACCTGTGTTGTGTTTGTAAGTGTTTGATATCCATGAGAGCAGAGTATTTTTGTAGTGTGAAAAAACGTCTTAAACTCACACTGAAAATATGACAGGAATTCAACTGAACTAAATTTAAAAAATAATAAAATTTTAAACACCTGGATAACAAAAACAAACCCACATTTTACAAATATTGGCAGCATTAGAATTTCTTAGGGACAAAAAATTTTGTTCACTGGGGTATAAATATGGTGTGACAGTGCAAGGCAAATTCCCTTCTCAGCACAGAATACACAAATGAAATTGAACAAAAGCATGTCGAGAGTCATAAAATAAAATAAAAAAGTCAATTAAGTCTATAAAAAATACCCACACGCCTGAAAACACCTGTCTACTGTTAGGGCAATAATTAACATCTGGAGCTGTAATGAAGGTCTTGGAAGAGGACACACTGGAAGTGTATGTTGCCTCTGTGCACATTGAGAAGGATGGTTAGAGAGGCAAGAACTCCAAGGATCACGATGTGGAGATTTGCTGAAGTAGTATTATGGGGTTCAAATCTCCAACTCTATAAATACCGGATCCATATCAGCAAACTGGATGCAAGGCATGACAGGAAAAAAATTCTTTCATCTGTGAGGTAAAAATAGAGCTTTCTGGCAATCAGTCAATCATGGTGGGTTTGGCATAAAAAGTTTGGTTCTATTAAAAAGAACTTAATCCCTACTGTTAAGCATGGTGGAGGGTGTTTGATTTTTTTTTTTTTTACAAAGTGGCCTTTGGAACCTTGGCATCATGGACTCCATGAAGTACCAGGAGACTCTGAATTAAAAATCTGGTGATTAAATGATCCATATCTGGCATCCAAATGTACACAAAAATGGTTCAAATATCAGAGTGTCCATGGGAGAAGATCTAGGACCCTGGAAGTTCTTCTCTCAAGTTCCCTTCTCTGTATTCTCACTTTTAAGCATTAATGATTATAAGAATAAATTTTACTTCAATTAAAAGTTTGATTTTAATGTGAGATGAAGCTAATTAAACACACTTTTTTCCCCATAACCTTTTCCCTTCTCAAAATAACAGTGCTTCAGTTTTGCATCTTTAACTATTTTTAAGACAAGTCAGCAGTGAACAGCATGCAGAGTGTCCAGCATCAGCTCCTGCTGTGAGCTTATTAACTGTTTCCTTGGAGAATCTACTCATGCCTGGACACTCTCTTCCTCAAGGTCAAAATCCTTTTCAAAACTCAGGCAAAAGGGGCACTTGTTCTGTTTCTTTGGCTGTGAAAAATATTCTTCTGTTTTTGTGTATATTTTATACTAAACTGTTTCAGAAATTAAAACAAAATCTAAGATAAAACAAAGGAAACCTGACTAAACACAAAATACAGTTTTTAAATGATAGTGTTATTTATTCAAGCAAAAAAACTTATCCAATACCAACTGGGCCTGTGTGAAAAGGTATTTGCTCCCGTCGTTACTAATTCCCTATGAAAATGCATTCATAATGGGGTTCAGCTGGACTAGACACAACCAGGCCTGATTACTGCAAATCCTGTTCAATCAAATCAACAGTAGAGATCGACCGATATTGATTTTTTATAACCGATACCAATACCGATTTTTTGCATGTTTATGTGCCCGATAACCGATATGCAGAACCGATATTTATTGTTTTACTTCTGTTTTTGACACAATGATACCACTGAACTGAACAAACCGTTTTAATTCTAACAATTTTTTCTATTTAAATTCCTAGGGTTAGGGTTAGCTGCTTAAACTACATATAAAGCATTTATGTAACACATCTCATTTGTGCATTAATGGCTGTTATGTTAAATAAAGTTTATTAATTAAAGCAAAGCAAGTACACTTTACCTGTGCACACCGTTGTTGACTTGTCTCCCCTCAACTGCAATGGTGCTGCTATGGCAGTCCTGTGCGCAATTCTCAAAACACCCACAAGATGTCGCCATTTATCGGTGAAACTGATATTTAAAAACCGATATCCGATTATGGAAAAATGCTTAAATATCCGGAAAAATATCGGTAAAACCGATTATCGGTCGATCACTATTCAACAGTATGAAGTTGGTTAAAAGGTCTTACCCAGTAACACATTATGCCAAAGTCAAAACAAATTCCAGAAATAATGAATATTTAAGTACATCAGTCTGGGAATGGTTACAAAGCTATTCCAAAGGCTCTGGGACGCCAAAGAACCACAATGAGAGACATTATCTCCAATTGGAAAAACTCGGCACAGTAGTGAACCTTCCCAGAAGTGGCCGACCTTCCAAAATTCCTCCAAGAGCACAGCAACGACTCATCCTGCAAGTCACACAAGAACCAAGGACATCATCAAAGGACCTACAGGTCTCTCTTGCATCAGTAAAGGTCACTGTTCATGATTCCGCTATCAGAAATCCACTGGGCAGAAATGGCATCCATGGAAGAGTGGGGAGGTGAAAACTACTGCTAACCCAGAACATCATTAAGGCTCATATGAATTTTGCCAAAACACACCTTGATTATCCTCAAACCTTTTGGGAGAATGTTTTGTGGCCTGAGGAGTGAAAACTGGAACTGTTTGGAAGACAGGGGTCCCGTTACATCTGGAGTAAACCAAACACAGAATTCCACAAAAAGAACATCATACCTACAGTCAAGCATGGTGGTGGAGGTGTGATGGTGTGGGGATGCTTTGCTGCTTCAGGGCCTGGGCAACTTGCAATAACTGAGAGAAACATGAATTCTGCTCTCTACCAGAAAATCCTAAAGGAGAATATCCGGTCTTCAGTCTGTAAGTTGAAACTCAAGCACAACTGGATTATGCAGCAATACAATGATCCAAAGCATAGGAGTAAGTCCTAGTCCTAGAAGTAAGTGAAAGACTGATCTCCAGTTATCAGAAGCGTTTGGTTGCAGTTATTGCTGCTAAAGGTGGCACAAACAGATTTTAAGTTTAAGGGGGCAATTAGTTTTTCACATGGGTGATAGGTGTTGGACAACTTTTTTTTTTTTTTTTTGCATCAATAAATAAATAAATAGAAACTGTATTGTGTGTTTATTCAGGTTGCCTTTGTTTTATGTTGTATTTCGTTTGAAGCTCTAAAACTATCTAAAGTGAGATATACACAAGAACAGAGGAAACCAGGACACTGTAGTACACACGCAAAGCCTGTGTCTGGTTAGCTGTATGCCAGAACTTACAAAAATGCAAAAACATAAATGTTCCTGTTCAGGTCAGACTTGAGTGGTTTGTGGCTGTTAGGGTAATCTACAGATTCTGACCCTGGAGACATCTACAGCAAAAACATCACCAGAAAGAAAAACATAATAGCTAATGTGGTGAAGTTTCTGTAAGGAAACTTTATTTAACGTTTATGTTTAACATTTGGAATGAGTCTCGAGTGTCAGTGCTTTGCAACAGTCAGAGATAAAGCTCTTGCTTTAAGCTTTCCACAGATATTCCGCAATAATAACTGCTCAAAATTACCAATCAAACTTGCATGTTGTTCTTTAATAAGTCATTGTAAGCGTTAGCAAACTGATACGGTATAAGATGAATACAACACGTTGGGGTGTGCGGTTATTGAAAAACTATGAACTTTGGGGTAGTAACAGTAACTCTGCTTTGTGTCTGGCTGCATCACACCACCCTGTTGTTAATTACTCCCTATAACAGCGCACCCTGCTGCGGTTCTTTTTCTTTCTGACTCACTCGGCTGAGTGGTGACAGTGGTGACTCAGTGGTGCCTCCTTTAGCTTGTTATAATTTCACCTGTAGTGTCTATTTCCAGTGTTAAATAAACACTCATAAGGCACAGATCTCACACTACTTTAGTGGAGAGAGAAAAAAAAAAAAGTTATGCTTTTTGTGACAAAATGCACCTCATCTCTTATGGCTCTTATTGAACAAAACTATCAGGAGGGTAGATGCTCTTTCCTTTACTGCACGGTCCTTACTACAAACAAATTTATTTGCATAATGGCAAAGTATACTTCATTCCATAGGACATATGAATGTAATAAAACTATGCTATATATAGTTACATTAAAAATTATTAAACCCCCACTGCAAATCAGGTTTACTGTCAAAATTTACAGACTTTCAGCTGTTTGCAATGAACAAATCAAACAAAAGCAATTGAAATAGTTCAACACAATGAATGCTTCAAGTGGTTTCCCCAAATTCAACTGAAAATGCAACTTATAATGACTTCTCCAGTCTCAATTATTTAACCCCTTCATGGCAGGCATTTTAGTACTTAGTAGAGCACCCTTTTGCTGTTATGACCTGCTGCAAATGAGATGCATAGCCAGACACCAGCTTCTAGTTTAGCTAGAAGACTAGTTTCCAAAACTATAAATAAAAGAAAATGTTCACGTCCCCAAATGAAATGTTTTCTCAGACTGCCGCACTTTAATATGGACCAGACTGAATATTACCTGATGTGGTTCTAAGTTTCCTTCTAGCTGTTGCACACTGAAGAAAAATGTGCTGACACATAAAACCTAAGTTTGTATTTATTTCAGTCTACAGCTTCATACTGAATACAAGTGCATCTCAAAAAATATTGTGAAAAAGGTTTTTTCCTGTAATTTAATTCAAAAAGTGGAACTTTCATATATTCTAGATTCATTACACATAAAGTGAAATATTTCAAGCCTTTTTTTTTTGTTTGTTTTAATCTTTGATGATTACGGCTTACAGCTCATGGAAAGGAGATACTGGAAAAATCCAGTATCTCAAAAATATTATAATAAAGAATTAATAATACAGCAATATCGACTTGAGAAGACTCTAATCAGCTGATTAATTCAAAACACCGTCGCTCAGTGGTCCGAAGTCCTCTTTTCAGATGAAAGTAAATTTTGCATTTCATTTGGAAATCAAGGTCCCAGAGTCTGGAGGAAGAGTGGAGAGGCACAGAATCCAAGTAGCTTGAAGTCCAGTGTGAAGTTTCCACAGTCAGTGATGATTTGAGGTGCCATGTCATCTGCTGTATAAATGAAATAAATGTAAGTCGCTCTGGATAAGGGCGTCTGCCAAATGCCATAAATGTAATGTAAATGCTGGTGTTGGTCCGCTGTGTTTTCTCGAGTCGAGAGTCAATGCAGCGTCTACCAGGAGATTTTAGAGCACTTCATGCTTCCATCTGCTGACAAGCTTTATGGAGATGCTGATTTCCTTTTCCAGCAGGACTCGGCACCTGCCCACAGAGCCAAAACTACTAGTAACTGGTTTGCTGACCATGGTATTACTGTGCTTGATTGGCCAGCCAACTCACCTGACCTGAATTTTGTCAAGAGGAAGATGAGAGACACCAGACCCGACGATACATACGAGCTGAAGGCCGCTATCAAAGCAACCTGGGCTTCCATAACACCTCAGCAGTGCAACAGGCTGATTGCCTCCATGCCACGTTGATGCAGTAATTCGTGCAAAAGGAGCCCCGACCAAGTATTGAGTGCATAAATTAACATCCTTTTCAGAAGGTCGACATTTCTGTATTATAAATTCTTAATTCTAATATTTTTGAGATACTGGATTTTTGATTTGCATGAGCTGTAAGCTGTAATCATCAAGATTAAAACAAAAAAGGTTTGAAATATTTCACCTAATGTGTAATGAATTTAGAATATATGAAAGGTCCACTTTTTAAATTAAATTACGATTAAAAAAAAAAAAAGTACTTTTCCACGATATTCTAATTTTTGGAGCTGCAACTGTATGCGTAATTTAAATGAGTACACAGCCATATCTGATACCTTTTACTCCTTAAATCTGTCTGACTCTAATCTTAAAAAAAAACAACAAATATAACTGAACATATTACATGGGAAACAGTCACTGTCTCTTACACAGACTGTGTAACTCCTATGTCATTCAGGTGTATGTGAGTGCAACGGTAATAAAACTTTTTAAACATTTTTAACACGTTTTAAAAGCAGAAGAGGTTAACTGTACACTACTCATTCATTCATTTACTCATTCATTCATCTTCATTAACTGCCTTGTGTATACAGCTCCTACAATCCTCGTGAGTCATGAGTATTAAATCAGCCGAGTATTACTCTTTTCCTAAGCTTTATCCTATTTAAACAATTTCCATGGTTATCAGGTGCTAATAACAGATATAGCAAAGAAAAATTACAACTACATAATTACCGGTTGGGGCTCAGAGACTATTACAGCTCCAATGCGCTGAATTCGAATCAGCCGTGAGTGAGGAAAGTAGAAAGACTCAAAGACTGCGGCAAACAGCGTCCAACTTCACGTGTGTGGTTTTGAGGAGACAAGCAAGAGGTTAGCACTGAGCATGTAATGTGGTATTATTTAACACCCACCTAAAAACAGTGCCCAATACTGACCACAAACGATGACCACTCATTCATTCAAGTTCATTTCACAAAATTTGGAAGATTCTAATTAGCAGGTCATGTTTCCTGTTTCTCTGAGGTCAGGGTGAGAGACAGGTAGCGGCTGCTAAGCCACCGAGTCAGTTAGTATTACTGCTCAATGATAATGCTAATAATGTTTTTTTTTTTCTTGTCTTGGGAAGAAACCGTATGCACCTAAACCCCAGATTTCATTTTAGTTTGCTAACTGCACTAAAGGCCTAATGTTAGAAAATGTTTGATCTATTTTTTTCTTCCACCAGAGGGAGCTATTAACACACAACTGACTTGTACACACCCGTTGACGGGAAGCGCAAAAGTAGCTAGAAAGCCTGCCTAACAAGAGCTTTATAATTTGATAGGTCAGATATACATTCTACAGGGTGTCCCAAAAGTCTTTATACATAGGGGACTATGTACGCCACCACCATTTCGGTTGTGCCTTCATCAGTGGATGTGACCACTTCTCCGATGGTCTTCCAAACACTTCCAGTCTTTTCGAATTTTGTTAATAAATTTGGCAACAGTGTCATGTGTGATGTGTTTGCCATGTTTCCTGTTAAAGTCCATCGTAACCTTGGGACGGCTTCCCGATCCAGCCATGACAATGATTTCAATGCGTTCTTCTTTTGTCAAAGGCGTTCTTAAAGGCTGTCTGAGAAAATATATAGAATATAAACTTGAGTATGAAAAATTTTGGAAGACGTTTTGCTAAAAGTGTTCGTTTCCCCTATGTATGGAGACTTTTGGGACACCCTGTAATGTTTAGGGGGCACTCCAGGACCAGAGTTGGAAACCTCTGCCGTCGTCACATAATAACTAAAGGAGGTTTAATTGAATTTATAAAATGTGATCAACTGATAAAAGATCACAACTCTTCAGTGGTACAGGACCTTCCAGCGATCGTAAGCATTACTACAGACAGGTCTAACAACAAAGATAATGTTACAAAAAATACGTAATCACCCCATAATGAGGGCAATCAATTACAGTGTTTTAATAGCTGTGTAAATAGTTGTTGCAGTGTTTTAATAGCTGTTCCTACAGCTTGTGGACAGGTCTCAGTTTTCAATAAAAAAATTTTTTTAAAAAGGTTTGTGTTTAGCTGTAAGAGATACTATACAGCTACAGCATTCAGCTCTACAGAGACTGGACCACATTTATCCAAATGTCCACAAATTTGTTCAGAGATTGTTAGCAAGAACATTTACACAAGAAAATGCTGCTGTTGATTTTGTGTATAAGGAGACTAACGTAAACCTCGACTGAAGGAATTTAGACTGGCCTGAATGAATTAAATTATAAATACGGAATACATTGTAATGATTAAGTCGCTTATTTATTTCAATTACCTACACAGATTTAATGAAACTTTTCTCAGACTCGGTGGTTTCAAATTAATGACCTGAAAGAAAGCGATCAAAAACGAACCTATAAGTTAAGGCAAATAAGACTTTCAGGTAGGACAAAAGAAATGGCGCCCAAAAAGGAGGAAGAGTGTATGGTTGCCGACACACTGCAATGGCTGAGCCGTATTACTGGAAGGTTTAGCACATGCTGTGCTTAGGAGGTGTTCTCTCACTGTTTAGTCATTATTCGCTTTCAGCTCTCTGTGAGCTTCTTGCCTTTTATGGAGTTTGGTGGGTGTCACTGCACGTAAATCAGCTGTGCTCTGAACATTCTTGGTCATTTATGGGTGATTGGTTTATGAACCAATAAAAAAATTATTAACAAATTCCTTATAATATATACACATCTCTCATCATTTTGTTGACTTTTGATTTTATTATACAGTGTCGTCTGTGAAACCAAACAAACCAGATTTCTGGATCCCAGACCCAGTCATCATACCAGCCTAGCACCACAACACAGGTTTTGGCAGGCCAGTCTGCTACTGGTCAGGTTGAGTCCTTGGGGGCTTCAGCTTTGTATCCTTCTGCCAAACATTTATAAATCTGGCAGGGATTTTTTGTTTGGTTTGACCTATGAAAACATTTACACGCAGCTTTCCTCAATAAATGAGAACCCAAATGGTGCAACAGGAAAGAGTTTGTCCTATCGTCCAGAGAACATGACTTTGAATCCTAATGCAAAACTGCCTGTGCTTGGAGGAGGGGAGTACACACTCTCTCTCCTGTGCCACTCACTGCGACACTAGCCAATCGTGGGCATGTGAGCTCACGTATGCGGAAGAGGGCAGAGAGCTCTTTCCTCCTAGTGTGCTACGCTGCCCTGTAGTACTTTCACACTCAAGTGCATATTTGTGAGGGGGTTTCACAGTCCACTTGTTAAGTCTGAGTAAGAGTAATGCTAGTATCCAGGCCTAATCTGACAGCCTAATGTGTGTAGCTGTGTCAGCAGACTTTATCAGTGTGGGTGATTTTAGAAGCAGGATAAAACTCTAATAGTGAAATTGTCGGATCACTGAGCCACAGCACAACAGCATGAAAAAAAAGGCACAAGCAGGAACATGATGGCTGCCAGACTTGTGAGAACATGCTCTCCACAGCGTGACTGCATACACACTGCCGCCTGGGCTCATACTTTTCTCTCTCCGTCCATATCAGTAAGTACCACACACACACGGCCTGCTCTGAGAACCAATTAAAGATACTTGTATACTAAAACTCTAGATGGACACTATCTAAAGACTTTTTTTTTTTTTTTTTTTTTTTGATGATAGCCTGCACAGGAATGATGCCACTTTAATGTTTCTAATCATTAGCATGATTTTTTAAATTGCAGTAGTGGTGGTAGCTCAGTGGTTCCCTAGTGACTAGACGGTTGCGAGGTTAAATCCAGGAACAGACAGAAAGTCACTGTTCAGCACCTTGAGAAAGACTCTAAACCTAGCGGCCGCTTGTGACCGTTGATTTTGTTGGGGCAGGACAACATTAACATCTACACAGCTTCAAACTAAACTGAGTTAGGAGGCTATCACAGTTCACTTGATCTAATGAATTTTTAGAGTAACCCCGTAATAGGCAGTAGAAAGCCGATCCATACAGTCATCCAGCGTACAGTCTAGCAGCTTGTTTTGAGAGGTTTTAGACATATTCAACTGTGACTGATTACAGAAATGGTTCTGTACATCACAGACACACTGTCTGCACTTACACCTTGCCTTGTAAGCGTTGCTTGCGGAAACTGATCACATTTCATTCGGATTATTTGCTATGAAACAAGATCTTGGCGGCCGCAGACGGTCTTTAGCCCAATCTGGCATCCCTGTCAAACGACTGTCCTGTCTGCTCTTCCTCCCCTGAGTAAAGGGCTGTGCGAGTCCTGCGCAACGGGCTTGTTGCAGTTCCCATTTTTGGTGCAATAGCTGATGTTTCACTGGTGGAATTCAGTGTTTTTAAAGTTGTTTAAATCTTTGGTCACGCAAAAGAGGTAATTAGTATTGTATATGTAGTGTATATATAGTATTGTGAACGAGGAATGAGGATTAACATTTGTTGAACAGCTGATATATAAAGCGGGGCTCTATGCACCTGCACTTATGGACACAAGCTGCCACCGCTTAAACCCTCAATACCTCAATACCTCAGCTCAATACCAAGGCTTGGGCTGGATTCTGGTTTACTTATAATTCACACTTTATAAAATGCAAACTGCATGTGGAACTTTTTTTTTTTTTTTTTAAAAAAAGGTATTTGGGGAGATGTACATATGTGACACAGTTTAATCACACTTGATTAAACTGCGTCAGACGTGCAAGTCTGCATTGGTGTGCGAGATATTTAAAGATGCATGAGAAACCTCACTGTTTAAAAACTGGGTTCCAAAACAATAACTTCCTCGTCTCTGGCCAGGCTATCAGGCTACTACTCTCCAACACATAATTACAGAAAAAAAAAAAAAAAAAAGGGAAAAAAAAGATGATGTTTAAATGCAGACCAACAATGCACTCATGAATTTGTTCCTACATTTGTTCCTGAAGGCGTGGTATAAAATTGAAACCATGACTGCAAACATAACTGCTTAATGATTTCTCTAATCGCGCTTGACTTTTAAGCTGTGCTGCATAGAGGAAGCCCTGCATGCACGGCTGTGAAAAAAAAAGAAAAAGAAAAAAAAAAAATACAACTTTTGCACTTTGCACAGCAGACCAACTTTCAGCCCATCAGGTTTCGGTGCAGCAAAGAACACATTTTTCAAATAATTAATTTCCTGTTGTTGTTGTTTGCAACGCATTTCATCCGAGTTACTGTACAGTCTATCAGTTCCCACATTGGTCAAATGAACAGCTTCAGCAGGAACAGAACGCCATGAACATACACATACACCGGATACATTTAAATTCTGCCCTCCCGCTACACTCTCATATCCTTAAATCAGTAATCAGCCACCCTGTTTCCACAGACTCACGTTTCTACAGGATTCAGTTCAGCGCTGTTACTGATAATCAGTCTATGATTAGTCAGGGCTGGAACTGTAGGGAATTCTAGTGAGACACAGCTGCTGATTAATGATTTAAATGCTTACCAGGTCAGTCCCTAGGCCTCCACCTCTTAGCATCACTCCTCAAGCTTTTGACTTTGACCAAATACCAACACAATTCGCCATCAGTACTTTGTTAACAAAAGAAAATCCCTTTAAATACATAACTGACAATATACACTACATTTTGTAATTTGTTAAATGGTGTGTGTTGATGTAGGGGACAAACAAAATGTCAAAATGTGTTTTATCATTCACCAATAATTATTTGTTAGTTTTATCATGGCAATGTGCATGCAAGTGCTGGGTCACTAATTACCCAAGCTATGTATATGAGGGGCCGAGTAAACGCTCACACATTTCACTTACATCATTAATATGTACATATTGGCCCAAATGCAGGTTTGGACAGGTCTTATCGGTGTCCCTACATCTTGCGGACCAACAACAGCTGGCACACGGTAATAATATGAACCAAGAGTGAGAAGATGTAGCACTGACAGTATATACAATGATTTGGAAATCTAAAATAGTTATGTGGATGAGATAAATTTGGAAGCTTAAGTGCAAAAATCGCAGGTGGGAATCAGAAATCTGCATTTCTACATTGTCTTGATAAACTACCTTAGGCTAAAAAAGACATTCTTTTCCATTCATTCATTCATTCACTCATCCTCAATAACCACTTGGTTAGGGTTGCAGTGGATCTCGGGAACATGGAGGATGAGGTGGGAATACACCCTGGCTGGGACACCAGTGCATGTGCACCGTGCGCGCGCACACACACACACACACACACACACACCAGACCTAGAGGGAAATTCTCTTAGCCAATCCACCTACGAGCATGTTTTCGAGAGGTGAGAGGAAACTGGAGAACCCGGAGGAAAACCCACACAGACACAGTGAGAACATGTGAACCTCTGGATCAAACCGAGGGGCCCTTGGAGCTGTGAGTAGGGAACGCTACCTTCCTGCACCACCGCCAAGTACATTTCAAGAAATGTTCTAGAAATTTCCATGACTGACTAATGCAATATGTTTAATATAGCCTTCTTTAACAAGGAGATATTTTGAAAGCTGTTCTGAATGGTTATAGTTGTCGTACCATGAATAGCCAATTGGCGGTTTTCATAGCCGAGTCCAAACTGCAGCTTTGGAGCGGATCGTTTTCAGTATTTAGAGCTGTAATGGAGATCCTGGGTCGGTATACAGAGTCATGATGAGACGGTCAACAAATCCTACAAAACACACTGTAACGGATCATTATTGCACTTGTACGTGCGCTACAATGTTTTTCAAAGCAGCCAAGGGTTATTAAGCACACAGATCAGTACAGCATGAACTTCTGAGTGTGAAGGAACTTGCTCTACACAAACACACACACACACACACACACACACTTGTTTAGTATCAAACAAAATCAGGAAGTGGCACAATGTGCCTTCACACAGAGGAAGTCCAGAACCATTTTCTATTATCAGTTCTGTTCTTACTCAGTATTCCTGACTTAATGTAGCTGTTTATGTGCTTTTGCTTATTAATTCACTTTTTAATTATTAGCTGACCTAAATACTGAAATATGGGCTTCTAGTTTAGACTTAACATTGATCATGTTGCATCTAGAGAAAAGGCGCTTAAAATAATAATAATAAAAAAACAACAACAACAACAACAACAACTCAACACGTTTATCATTCATGCAAAACAGCCACTCAAACGTCGAAAAACAACTTCACTGCTTACTTCTAAACGATGATAACTATCGAAATTTTTACTTTTAAAAAAAATCCGTCTTATCCTGTTTCTAATGTTAGGAAACCTTCATCTGTCAGTATGAAGTAAATAAAATACAACCGGAACACAAACACTGTCCAAACTCATTTTGTCTGTGAAAAACAGCAGGCTACGCCACTACTTTTATACCTGAACGCCGAACAGCCTCATCACCTCAAATCCGCTTTCCACTAATACAATAAAAGCAAAACCTCCAAACTCATTTCTACGCAAAACTTGAATTAATCTTACCTTCAACTTTGAGTAAACGTCTTCACAAGAAGAAGAAAAAAAAAAAAAAAAAAAAGTGAACGGAGGAGAACTCAGCTCGAGCTCAGCTGCTCCTGGTGAAGAGGAGCTGCGTCTCCATTTTCCGGGTTGCTGCTGTATGATCAGTGCTGTAGGCTATACTTTATGTAAGAGGAACAGGTTGTTGAGTGACAGGAGGCAGGCGCAACTCTAAAAGGCAGTCCTGCCTATAAAAGGCATTGATTTAGAGAGGGGAAGTGCAGGAGATTAGCATACTCCGCTCACTGTTCAACACCGCGGACAAGCCCGCCTCAATGAACGCAGGATTTTTTTGAATAAGCACTGAAATTATGAATCTATACAGCAACAACGAGTCACTCCTGAGTGAACCGATTCCGAACGAGTTGAACACACATTAAGAGTTTTCCAGTCGTTACGACGTTCACATTATGGGCAGGCTTTCGAGCACTACTACAACAACGCCCATTTGAGACAATAAAAATAAGAAAGGACTTACGTTTAAGAGATTAAAGCGACATAGGCGGCACGCGCAATTCACAATCCAGTAAACATGCTAATAATACAATGCTAGTTAAACAGCGCTCGGCAAATGAAACACTGTAAATAGTTAACATTTTTTATTTTATTTTTATTTTTTTTAAAGAGACAACAATGTAGTTAAAGAATGACTCAAACGACTATTATATCGTTTTGCTTATGCTCCTTTGTTTGAAGACTACCTGAAACTTTCGTGGTTTGATTCAACTCGAACCTGAACCGAAGAATCACAACTGAATCGCTAACCATGTGATTCACGAGTCGACACATTCTTTCAGAAAGCCACCTACGTACCTGAGTGGTTCAAGAATCGTTTGACTTTGAATGTACACTCATCACACATATGTACTCACCACGGGAGTTCAGCTAACACCAGGAAAGCAAAGACAAGTAAATGACATTTATATTTCACCTGAGCACAGAATCGTGCATGACAGAAAATACATTTACCTTATAACAGCTATAAACAGTCGTTCCTCCTATACCGACCTCTCCTTTTTACTGCCTCTTTAAGTTAATAAGACCAAAAACAAGGCTTGTCATATTACTGAAGGTCTTTCCCCTGGTGCAGAGCCGTTGCAAAAGAGAGTTGCGACAATCTTTGATCTCGCCGCAACCCAGTCACGTGGTTCCTGTAGCTCTCAGTAGTTCCAAACAAACCCGCGCTGTCAACCTGTTTGAATGGGTTCAAGCGGGACAGTTTTTTTTTTTTTTTTTTTTCTGTGTTCACTTTTGGAGGAAGAGGGGATCGCTCCCATAACGTAGAATACATTTACATACTGTAACCGCATGTATGCATTCATATTTTTCCTCTTGCTTCTATGGTCATAATTAATTACCCACATCCTAATGTTAGCTTATGTTAAGACACTCACATAATCATGCACAACAAGTGAATATCAATGAATGCAAGCAACTGCTCAATTTAACCCAAGAAAGAAGTTTGGTCAGTAGTGGAAAATAAAAGAAGCAAACAATTGAATTCAGCAAAACATGTTATTATATAATATATCCAGAGAGAGGGCAGATAAGTTTTACCTTGAATGGGCAGTCTTCATAGAAACTCATTCCACCTCCTACAGGGAGGGAAAGACAGCAGAAAGCAGCCACTTTCATGCAATTCCTGGAAAGTGATTAAGCTGAAATTAATGAGTGAAATTGATAAATAAAATGACAGTGCCTTTAAAAAAAAAATACTATACCTCTTATTATTATATATTATATTATTTATAAATGTATTTATGTTTTCCCTGAATGTTCAGTGGTGGGGTGGGGTAGGGGAGTGTTTATAAATGTTTATAAAAGTTATTGTATGTATGACTACACTGGGGGGGGGGGAAGTATTTGATCCCCTGCTGATTTTGTTCGTTTGCCCACTGACAAAGAAATGATCAATCTATAATTTTAATGGTAGGTGTATTTTAACAGTGAGAGACTGAATAACAACAAAAAAAATCCAGAAAAACGCATTTCAAAAAAGTTATAAATTGATTTGCATTTTAATGAGGGAAATAAGTATTTGACCCCTTCGACTTAGTACTTGGTGGCAAAACCCTTGTTGGCAATCACAGAGGTCAGACATTTCTTGTAGTTGGCCACCAGGTTTGCACACATCTCAGGAGGGATTTTGTCCCACTCCTCTTTGCAGATCCTCTCCAAGTCATTAAGGTCTCGAGGCTGACGTTTGGCAACTCGAACCTTCAGCTCCCTCCACCGATTTTCTATGGGATTAAGGCCTGGAGACTGGCTAGACCACCCCAGGACCTTAATGTGCTTCTTCTTGAGCCACTCCTTTGTTGCCTTGGCTGTGTGTTTTGGGTCATTGTCATGCTGGAATACCCATCCACGACCCATTTTCAATGCCCTGGCTGAGGGAAGGAGGTTCTCACCCAAGATTTGACGGTACATGGCCCCGTCCATCGTCCCTTTGATGCGGTGCAGTTGTCCTGTCCCCTTAGCAGAAAAACACCCCCAAAGCATAATGTTTCCACCTCCATGTTTGATGGCGGGGATGATGTTCTTGGGGTCATAGGCAGCATTCCTCCTCCTCCAAACACGGTGAGTTGAGTTGATGCCAAAGAGCTTGATTTTGGTCTCATCTGACCACAACACTTTCACCCAGTTCTCCTCTGAATCATTCAGGCAAACATCAGACGGGCCTGTACATGTGCTTTCTTGAGCAGGGGGACCTTGCAGGCGCTGCAGGATTTCAGTCCTTCACGGCGTAGTGTGTTACCAATTGTTTTCTTGGTGACTATGGTCCCAGCTGCCTTGAGATCATTAACAAGATCCTCCCGTGTAGTTCTGAGAGTGCTCCTAATCTCAGCTCATTACCTGTGTAAAACACACCTGGGAGCCAGAAATCTTGCTGATTGATAGGGGATCAAATACTTTTTTCCCCTTACTGTATGTCCTTTAGATGCCAAAAACCAATAAATATAATGTTAAATATTATGTATGGTATAAGCTAATCTGCTGAATACTATGTCATAGTATGTTATGTTTACATTCATAGCATCTTTTAATTATATTGGGTTTTTTTTTATTGTATCTTTTTGCACTACCTGTATAGTTGACACTTCCATACTAGAACTGTGTACTGGTCGGCACGACACCGTTACTTACTGTGCCCATTGTCGTGTTTTTAGGAGTTACTGTACTGTCTTGTGTTGTTTGCACGTGCACTTTATGTAGAACTTGTAGCTCTTTAGTTCTGGGTCATCTCATGTGGTTTAGCGTGTTGTTTTATGTAGCGCCATGGTCCTGGAGGAACGTCGTTTCATTTCACTGTGTACTGTACCAGCTGTATATGGTTGAAATGACAATAAAACCACTTGAACTTGTCTTAGATTTGATGTTGACTGTCCTCCAAACAAGTCGTACATTAATACAAGCGTATTAATATAAACCTGTGATTTGCCTTTAAGCCGGCACTACTGTCCGAGCTGCCGTTATAAAAAATGATCGACACTTACTGATCAATAAGAATTGAGAATTCAACAACGCTGTGGTATAACCGTTGCTAAAAGATGCACCAAAATGTAGGTTTTGTCAATTAATCATTGGAGGGAATCTGCAAGAGTTTGGGAATTTAATATAAAGAAGGTGCTACCTTACAACACTGTCTGGTACAAGTCACTTATTATACTCAAGGCTGGCTGAAAAATGCAGATAATTATAAAAATGTTGTGTAATCTTCCAAATTAACAAACAAAATATAGGTAAGTATATGTTTTGATGACATATGCGCTGTCTGGGTTCAGGAGTTACATTTTAATGTACATGACCTAAAACACAAGAAGCTGTCACAGAAAATAGGTTTCCGTTTATTAGGTTTGTGCTTGTAATGTGTGGATTTAAAAAAAAAAAAAAAAAAACCCTTTGATTTGTGCATACCTGTAAATCGATGGCCTAGGAACATTTCTACAGCTTATCCACAGAAAAAAAAGTCAAATGTATGAAAATGCATGATATGCAGAAGGAGCATCAGAACGTTTTGTTTACAGACGTCCATGATGTTACCACGTAGCAAACTGTGAGTAAACTAATTTACCTGTGTGGACACTTGTGGGATTTCACTACCAGTCATCAAATTCTTTGCGATTTATTTAGCAGTAGTCAAACCCGTCAAACTAGACCCTAACAACAGTCACTATTAATTAAGTCAGCTAGCTAGCTAACTTGCCAATTCTGAACTAAAGATTTACGTTTAATAGAATACGTTTAATGGACACGCCCAAAGCCAACGAGTCTATTTTGTGACCTCACAAGCCGAGCTCATCAGCCTCCCCTGAGAAAAAGGCAGAAACTCTCAGTTTTAATTAGACAAACGTGGATTTTGTGGTTTGTTATCATAATTTAAACTAAACACGAATCTACATAAACCAGAACCGGCCACTGAAGAGCAGTTAACCATTTAAAAATCACGGGTACTTTAAACCTCAAAGTCAAGTAACAAGTCACTGGAGGGAAATATCTTTAACTAAAAAAATTTTTAAAAAGCTAAGTAGGGATACAGACAATGACAACACGAACACTTAGTTTCAACGTAAAATATTTATTTCTAAATGAAACTTGATATCAGAGAGTGTCTTGGGACTAAACATACAGTGCAGCAAAACACAGACGAAAACAATTGAGAAATGAGTGGTAGATCTATCCTAATTTTTTTTTAATTTATTTTTTTTTTTTTTACATTAGGATCAGATCCAGTTCTTAGTGAAATTCGCCATTTGACTGCTTCCAAATATTAGCAGACAAGAGTCTATCACCAGTTCCTGACTAGTCAAGATGGCACTTCTAGATGAAGTGTGTTCTATCTAAACATGAATCTCACACATTTGGTCCAACAACAGGCTCACTGAGAGTTTAAATGTACACAAGACATGAATGGTGGAACAGGAACTCGGTTCCACAGGCTTCACATAGGTTTGTTACTTCATGGAGCTCTGCTGTTTTTGCTTGTGCTGAACTCTTGCATTGTGGTTTACCCCAGTTACAGCGAATGCAATTTGTAACACATTCTAAAATAAATGAATATTCATTTATTTTCTATACACTCGAACGGATTTCATTCCTTTTCATACTGACACACTGTAGCCCTATAAACGGCTAATACTATCAACAAATTAGGAGGCATTTGCTAATACATATTCTTCTGTTAATGCAAAAAAGCTAAAAAGCTCAAGTCTCCCTGGTTAAGGAAAAGTCAGAGGCAGCATTAAGTTCATTCGGAGCCGTGTTGCTGCCCGTCACTCATTGCTCTCTTCCCCTGAATTCGTATTGAAATAAAACCAAACATACAAATAACCTACAAACAAAACTCCACAGTTCCAGAGTTATTTCTATGTAGACTAAATAAATGAGCATCCTGAACCTGTAATACCAATGCTGGTCGATGTACGTTCTGATGGCAACGTGTTCTAAGGGGAATGGTAGGACCTGGGGGATTGTTTTACTAGGATCCATCTGCCTTAAATAATGATCCTATGGGCAAGGATGTGCCCATAGTAGCTGTGAGGAGGTGCATGGATAGTTACCAAGTGGCATGGACTACACTAACCAGTAAACCACCTCCAGAGCAGGAGTCTTTAACATGGTACTGTATAGATAAATGTGGTTACTGTTTTTTTGTTTTCCTTTTCAGTACAACATATAATGACAAGCAAGCAATCCAGCCTAACTTGATTAACCTTATATGCATAGATGATGAGATGCTTGGAGGCTTGAAACTAGTTAAAGTTTTCATCCCTGGTTATCGTGTCACTATACTTGAGGACAACACTGTTATAATATTCAGTGAAACCTTCATTTAATTCTCTCGTTTTGTCCGTTAGTCCTTCCCGGAATTCGAGAGATGAATGAAAACACATAAAATGTCTAGGAGTCAGTCCGGCTCCTGAAGCAAGCAGGGGTTAACATACGTTTGCACACTTACATCCTACATAAGTACATAAATATACACTTACATTTGTGCATATATATGTACAGAGACACTTAATATGGACATACATATAATTCCATATGTGCACACATACACAAAGTTACAGCATACACTGAGAAATGTTAAGTGCTAAATTCCGAGGATAGCTACTGCATACCCAGGCTAGCATGCTGGGCCGCCATGGCTACGGTAATACTGGTAGGCAAGATAATGCAGTTTGTTAACAACACACACTTAACTCAGTTCACCCTTCATGTTTCCGAGAGCCTGGATTCGATATGATATATTTTTTTTTTCCTTTTGGATTCTTGAGATTTGTTTGGGTTACAGCAGCTGTACAGAGAGGCGGAGTCCAAAGTCTGGTGTGAGGCTAATGGGGGGAAGCTTGTGCTACAGGGGCAGCCTCACACCTGCCAGTCACAATGTCAGTCAGACAAAATCTGCACAAAGGACATAGGGAAGACCCCTTTCCTGTCCGGCTGACCTTCTATGTGTCCGATCTGGAAAAGACCAAGTTAATAGAAGATGTTACAAAAAATGGTGTGAAATCTATTGTGCTTTCAAATGTGTGTTAATGCGAAGGGTGTATCCAGAGATTCGGCCAAAGTCTTACTCACCCACCACTCTTGGTCTTCTTCTCCTGTAACGATGATTACTTCTCCTTCAGTAAATGTCAGCTCATCATCGTTGTCTGCTTGGCAATCGTAGATGGTCTTTACCCTCTTGATTTTGCTCTTCCCCTGACAAACAAAACATATTTCATCGACATCAAGTCAACCCAAGTCAATTCAACTGCACAGGTCTACTAAACAAGTCAACTTATCTCACCAAGTCAATAAGTCAACTCAACTCAACAAGTCAACTCAACTCCACAACTCCATCCATCCATCCATTTTCTGTACCACTTATCTTGCACAGGGTCGCGGGAAGCCTGGAGCCTATCCGAGGGGACTGGGGGCACAAGGCGGGGGACACCCTGGATGGGGTGCCAACCCATCACACAATCGCACACACACTCATACACCCATTCATACACTCCAGACAATTTGGAAATGCCATTCTGGGGAGGAAACTGGAGTACCCGGAGGAAACCCCTGAAGCATGGGGAAACATGCAAACTCTGTGCACACAGGGCAAAGGTCAACTCAACAAGTCAACTTATCTCATGTCAATAAGTCAACTCAACTCAAGTCAATTAAACTTCACAGGTCTACTCAACAAGCCAACTTATCTCACCAAGTCAATAAGTCAAGTCAACTCAACTCAACATGTAAACTCCAAATCAACTTAACAAGTCAAGTCAAGTCAACAAGTCAACTCAGCAAGTCAACTTATCTCAATAAGTCAACTCCACTCCACAAGTAAACTCCACAAGTCAACTCAACTTCAACTAAAAAAATCAACTCATCAAGTCAACTTGAATATGGGTCACATTCCGTCACTGCTTCATCGCCTTTGCCTTCTTTCCACATGACTCACCGTGTTTATTTTGCGTGGCAGAGGGACTGGAATCTCTACGACACCTGCTGGCGCACCATTGGTATCCTCACTTGCCTGCCTGGGCGAAAGCTCTACATGCTGGCTTGGAGTTTGAGCCTCTGCCAGCTGCACCTTTGGAGCTGTCTCTTCTAGTGTTGGCTGTTTTTGTGGTGTCTCTGTAGCTGTGGATGCTGGGACTTTTGGGACGAGATCTGATAGCTGTGGCTTAGGTGGCAGATCCTTAAGTTGGGGTTTAGGGGGCAAATCAGACAGCTGGGGTTTGGGGGGTAATTCTGATAGCTGTGGTTTTGGGGGAAGATCAGAGAGTTGGGGTTTAGGGGGAAGCTCCAGGACGTGTGGTTTGGGAGGAATCTCGGCTGGCTGGGGCCTCTCAGCTGCCTGTGGGATTTTGGGTGGAGGCTCTGTGGGTCTGGTGATGGTGTCTCTGGTTGGCATGTCCATCACCTGGGTAGGTTTCTGTAGGACCTCAGGGCCCTGATTGGGTTTGTCCACTGAGGGGACCATGCCTAGAGTCTTTCTTAATGCCACTGAAAAAGAGGAACATCATATCCGTAACCTATAAAGGTTTCACACTTTGAATGTCAGGAAGTCAAGGTGACTGAACCTGTGGTATAATCTTGAAGCTGTTTCATCTGGACTTTGCCCCCACTGATGAAACAAGGCTTTTCACATTCCATGAAAAGACTACTTAGACAAATCTTACAGTGACGATGCATGAAACACTCACCTTTTTGAGGTAGTTTGGGTAAGACTCTTGGACCAAGTGTTGATTTTGTATTACTGGAAGTAGTGCTGTAAGAGGAGGGGGTAAAGTATTAGAGTGGTGAATATTATGTAGTTGTGTAATTATGACACTAACTACATGTGTAGCTCTTGCGTACCTTTGCTGCTGCTGAATTCCTTCAAATTTGTTTGCTGGCGAGGTCCTGTTTGCAGGCGGAGGTGTTAAATCACTCCCTGTAGTTAAAAGAATGGTGGATATATTTTATTCTCCAAGTTAAGAAAAGAGGAAATGCAATCAGGTGCAAACACAACTGCTTTCGTTTGCCATCAGCGAAATGCTGAACATTGGAGGACAGATAGCAGCAACACTGCACTTCCTGTCAGGAAGCGCCAAGATGTCATAACTGTAGAACAGAGGAACTGGAGAGTACCCATTACAAAACTTACAATAATGATGAAAGTTATTAAATCACAGCTGTTAAAGATGCTCCCTGATGCTCATTGTTGACTTTCTCATGAGGGAAATTAAACTGGATTGTAAATGACATATGGGGCACAGAATGATGTTCACCCACCTTTGCTCTGGGGTCCCTGGAGGACGGGGCTGGGGGGGTCTGAGAGCGTGCGTTTATGGCCTCCAGGAGGAGGTGGAGGAGCCCTCTTTTTAGAAAGAGTGGAGCTGCCACTTGTACATGGCTGAGAACCCAGCGGGAGAGAGGTGGGAGGGCCAGTGGAGGGAGCTGGGAAGGGAAAGGGAGAGTGCATGAATCCTTCTGTCAGCTCTATGCATGTAACCCTTAGGTATTGCAAATACTGTACTTCCCATTGGCAGCATGATTTATCTGGGTGTATTTTGGTGCAAAGAAAGTGCATCTTCAAGCATTGGATGGGTGGAAAGACATGTATCCAGATCTTGCATATAGCAAACAGTGCCTGCAAGCTACTCTTGCTGTGTGTCAAGGCAAGTGACAAATTAAAGGGAAAAACTGTGACACCGTTATGCTCTGAGGGCATTTTGCTGGCATGGTGTGGGTCCACTTGTCCCCTTAGAAGGAGAGGTCACTGAAAATGAATTAGGGCTGCAACAATTATTTTATCATTCAAAAAATTTATCAAGCCTATATGACTGTGTTGAATGTAATGCACTACTGAAGTCACTGGGGTCAGCAGAGGCACTTCTGTTGTTTCCTTGATGATGACACATTTAAAATGAAAGATCCTACTTGGTAAATGACAACTAATGGTGTTAGCCTTATTACATAATGTTTCACAGAAGGGTCTTCGTGTATGTTAACGGTGCTTCCTGTGCGGAATGAGATCGGCTAAGTTTAGCCGGTTTATTTCCAGATTAACGATAAGGAACATGTCTGTGTAGGCTACCGGTTTAGTACAGTTTAGATAAAGACAGAAAGAGATAAACACAATGCATTTAGATTCTTGTCATTAATTATAATCATTTAAAATAGTCAAATTCCTTATTTGTGATTGGAACAGGGCATTTCATTAAATAAAAAAAAAAAGCAATGGAAAAAGAATGGTTTGATGAGAATGAAAATTATGTAAATCATATGCGGTGGTTTTCAAAGTCACCAAATCTCCAAATTCTGCCCATTTCTCTTTTGACATTAAATATGTTATTGTCTTCTGTAATTCTGTCTGTTCTCTGAATAACAAGTTCTATAAAACTCAGGAACAGGCTAACGCTGGCAATGCATTTCAATACATTTTGTCCTGAGACCCCCCCCGGCTGTAATTGGTTTAAATATCACACGGTTGCTGCGTCACTGAATGGAGCGGCAGTTTGATTTCCGGGTCAGCTGTATCAGCAGCTCAAACACGTTTAAGGGAAAATTCAAATATGGCTGCTACTTCACTGTCTCCGTTCAGTGTTATTACAACCAATACTACAGCCTGCATCTCTGTCTGTGGAATTCGCACCTCTTTCACAGCTGGCACTGCTCTTCTCTGTAGCTCTGTATGTTTGTTTAGTTCGACAGGGTAGAATTTTAAAAAAGCAGAACAAAATGAATCCAATCCTCCAAATGTGCACACACTGCTTTTTAAAGTGTAACAGTATGGCTACTATTGTAAAAAGTACTGTAATATTTGTAAGTAACATCATCACTTTAAGAATTGAGTTCAAAACTGACTTGCCAACACTGAGATGTTATCAAGTCTCCTCAGCTCACAGCCCCTTCCAAACCATTCTGCACCCCCTGACAGCACAGAGGGGTTTAGGAACACATACACGGAGTTGTTTTGAAGTATGCCAACAACTGCATGTTTGGCAGAGGTACTCGTTTATTTCATCTACTGTTTGAAGTATAGTGGCAGATTTAGAGTCAAACATGACAGGCAGCTCCTGTGTGTAAATCATGGCCTGGAGCGAAACATTCCTGTCCCTTTGTTACACAAACAGTGACTGCCTGCCTATTAATGATAGAGCAGGAAATGGGTGTGTTTACGACACAAGTTCTCACCTGATGATGGCTATGTAGACCTGCCCTGCTGACTTACACTCTCAACCAAAACATTTTTCTCTCCACAACAACTAAAATAATTCGTGAAACAAGCTACACACAACATCTGCCAGAAGTCTGTGCAAATGTAGCTTCCTTTTTGAAGAGAAAGGTTGTGGCTGTGAGATATTGTGTTGCAATCGTGTCACTTCCTCCCTAAGGCTATAAACGGTTACTAGCACAAAGAGAAAGATGCCTGAAGAAGAGCTGTCGCCCAAAGTGCACAGATATAGTCAGTTGCACTATCCTACATGCTTTGTTCAGCAGCCGAAGTGTGTGTGTGCGTATGTATGTGTGTGTGTGTGTCACACACAAAAGCATTTATTATGTATTCATGATGTTTCTAGTGCATGTATGCATAGTGCAGAACGCATACTGATAGCGTCACTATACAGACTACAGTTCATTTACAACTGATTTCAAGGTATTTTATTTGTTTTTATGAATCATCAGCTGCTGTTATGGTATCACAGAAGTGTTACAAGGATAAAAACCTTATTGTGCACATCACTGTTGCCATCACAGTTACTGAGTATCACATGATAGAGCAAAACTTTTAAACTTTCAACACCAGCTTGTCCCTTAGCTATCAGTGCCTGCCCTTTTTTTTTTTTTTTTTTTTTTAAATTTATCTCTGTTTCTTTTGTGCTTTAGTTAATACTATTATTATATAGCATTAACAACTATTAATCTCCAGTCTTCTCCTTCTTTTTCTAAAGTTTTATACTTTTACCCGTACCTTTGGCACTGCTCTTGGTGGCAGGAGTGGCTGTGTCGGGCCCAGGCGATGCAGGAGTTTCCGTGGACGTGCTGTAGACGGGGTTGGCGAAGGCGCCGTATGAGAGCCGCTGCTTGTCCCTGTGGCTCAAGTAGCCAGGCAGTGCGAGCTTCTCCTGAGGAGACACGCTGGACGAGTGGCAGAAGCTCTGTGGTCGAGGCGAGCGCTCCTTCTTCACCGGACTCGGCTGCTGTTAACAAGAGACAAACAGCCGATCAGCATGTAGACAGAACTCATGTACAGTCCACAACCACAACTGTGTTTATTCCATCAGTATTACTTAAAGAAAATCATGTCATTCTTCACTAATACAGACTACAATTATTAACACAAAGGAACTGGCTATCAATATCACGTAGTATTTTAATTCCATTCAAATAAATTCAAACAGATAATAAAAATGGTTATCAGTTTTAATTAACATTAAAATGTTAAACTATGTAAATCCAGTACATCAGTTAATTAAACCCCTACATTTAAACCCTGCAGTGAGGTTGGAGCAGTTCAATAAGTTGACCTACACACTGACCAACTAAAGGAATTATGTTTCTCTACTGTCCTGCTGCTAAAATATACAGTGTGTTGCATAAGTATTCACCCCTGTGCAGTATATTGATTCCCCCCCCCACCCCCCACCTCAATATTATGTACTTTGTGTAGATTCATGACATAAAATCCCAAATACATCCATTTCAGTTCCACGCTGTAACTCTACAAAATGTGGAAAAGATCAGGGGGGTGAATACTTATGCACGGCACTGTAGGGAACAGAGGAATTAGAATAAATTCTTTATTCTAACATTTTTGAGATACTGGATGTTTGATTTCCATGAGCTGTAAGCCGTAATCAAGATTAAAACAAACAAAAAAAAAGGCTTGCAATGTTTCACTTTATGTGTAATGAGTCTAGAATATATGAAAGTTCCACTTTTCGAATTAAATTACAGGGAAAAAACGAACTTTTCCCATGATATTCTAATTTACTGAGATGCACCTGCATATTTAGGATTTTAGTGTATGTAGTTAAAAGCATATCAGTGACGTGAGGGCACTGGTTCTAACCTTATCATCCAGATCATCATCACTCTCATCAATCTCCTCCAGGCGCAAGTTCCAGTCGTACTCCACATGGACGTGAGGGTTGAACTTGCCAGCCGCTGCCTCCACCAGCTACACACACACACACACACACACACACACACACACACACACACACACACACACACACACACACACACACACACACACACACACTCTCTCAAAACCACATATTTCCACTAGCTTTTTGAATTACAGAGCTACGTCTGTTCAAGGTGTTTGAATGTATTTGGTCTGGACACTTACAGGTTCCTCACACTGTGTGTTTTTTAACCTCCTTGCGATGTCCAAGGCTGTCTCCCCGTTCTGATTGACTGAAATCACAAAGCCATTTAGGGAGTCTATCAGAGCACCCGTTTCTCTATAACACACTAACCAAATGCATGCATCATTAAAAATGTAGTATTCTCACTGACCTATATCGATCAGTGGCTTGCCCCTGAGTAACAGTTTGACACACTCCGGCTTCTCATAGGTACAGCAGTAATGGAGTGCAGTGTTCCCGCTCTCCGTCTGCCTGTCCAGAGAGCCACTGTATACACACACACACACACACACACACAAATACGAACTACCATCAAGAGACATTCATCTACATTGTGTTTTACCATTTTCAGTTTACATCATTTAAGTATATGAGACAGTAAAAGGAGGTACAGTACCTGTTTTGGACAAGGAAATCGACCAAGGGCAGCGAGGTCTGGTCTGAAGTCCGTACAGCGAAGTGCAAAGACGTCTCCCCAGGATCCTATCAAATTTATTGGAAAACATTGATAGATTGTGGGGTGTTACCTTTTTTGCGAATATCTTATTAATGTTTAACAAGATATTAAGTCAAAAATAATGACATAGCACTTACAGTTACAGTTCAGGGCGTACATAAAAAGAGATTAAATGTTTTGTTTGTTGTTGGTTTTGCTTTAAATTAATATTCATTTACTTCTCATTAGCATTTAAAACAATGTAGATTCTATTATTATTATTATTTTGTACCAGAAAATGAACTCATATATTTCAGATAAAAGCTTCTGCCAAATGAATGACGTGAAATGAAATATAACTCTATGTTGGTTTTTATAAACAACTCTACATCTGGGCGTAAATGAGTAATTAGCCTACTTGTGTGATTTAGTCCAAAACGGCTGGAAAGCAGGTTGCGGGTGACCGAGGTGCTCTCAGATCCTCTTTAAGTTATAGGTAGTGAAAATCAGATCTAATACCTCAGTTATATATGTGGTCTGACATTTTGTTTTGGAGGAAGGGGCACAGATCATCAAACGTTTCGCATGAAAGTCAAAAAAAGAAGACTTCGGGTTCTAATATAACAAAATCACATCAGTTCAGCTGTCGGGGAAGAGTCGTGCTTTTTGGGAAGGGGAGAGTGTTTCAAATAGAATTTTCTTCTAGCAAATCAAATAAGCATAATGGATTGAGCTCACAGCAGCTATGTATGTTCAGGGAGATGTGTTTCTAGTGTGGAGCTGATCAGAGATTACCAGAGAGACCACATTGTGTCTATAGGCCTAACTGTCAAACCAGCACCTGATACAACCACCACAAAATTCCCTATGAGTAAAGGAAAGAAACGAAAAGGAAGTGAATCTTGTATGACTGCAAAGATGACACTCTCTCTACTGTCGCTGAACAACATTCCATATTATGTTGCATGCTCTCTTTAGCATGTTTCAAAACCATTAAAAAAAAAAAAAAAAAAAAACACATTTATGTTTGTGTGGTGAGCCACATAAGACTGACTGATCAGAACAACAAAAAAACAGGGAGAACATGGCAGCTAACTAAGGTAGATTTGTTTGTTTGTTACGATAACGCAAGAGGGGGGAAAGTTTAAAGTTTAAAGCCCTGACACTCACTCGTTTTACTTGCAAACCACATCGTAGTCTAGAAACCAGGTGTGAAGGAGGTCGACCCTAGATCTAGCTTTCCTGCTACCCGAGTAAAACTAAATTCTTACCCCTCACTATATGGGCACCGTTTTACTGGTTACATTTGTCAGTCCCAAGATGTACAGTACTGTGCAAAAGTTTTAGGCAGTTGTGAAAATATGCTGTAAAGTAAGAATGCTTTCAAAAATAGACATGTTAATCAGTTAACAAAATGCAAAGTGAGTGAACAGAAGAAAAATCTACATCAAATCAATATTTGGTGTGACCACCCTTTGCCTTCAAAACAGCATCAGTTCTTCTAGGTTCACTTGCACAAAGTCAGGGATTTTGTAGCCATACAGTCAGGTGTATGATTAAACAATCAATTCATCAATTCAATATGTAGGTTGAAACACAATCATTAACTGAAACAGATACAGCTGTGCAGGAGGAATAAAACCGGGTAAGGAACAGCCAAACTCGGCTAACAAGGCGAGGTTGCTGAAGACAGTTTACTGTCAAAAGTAACAAGACAGAAGTTAGTTATACTGCATCAGCAAAGTCTCTCCCAGGCAGAAATTTCAAGGTAGACAGGGGTTTCCAGATGTGCTGTCCAAGCTCTTTTGAAGAAGCCCAAAGAAACGGGCAGCGTTGATTACCGCAGACGCAGTGGTCAGCCAAGGAAACTTACTGCAGCAGATGAAAGACACATCAGGCTTACTTCCCTTCACAATCAGAAGATGTCCAGCAGTGTCATCAGCTCAGACCTGGCAGAAACCAGTGGGACCCTGGTACACCCATCTACTGTCCGGAGAAGTCTGGTCAGAAGTGGCCGTCATGGAAGACTTGCGGCCAAAAAGCCATACCTCCGACTTGGAAACGAGGCCAAGTAACTCAACTATGCACGAAAACACAGGAACTGGGGTGCAGAAAAATGGCAGCAGGTGCTCTGAACTGATGAGTCAGAATTTGACATATTTGGCTGTAGCAGAAGGCAGTTTGTTTGCCGAAGGGCTGGAGAGCGGTACACGAATGAGTGTCTGCAAGCAACAGTGAAGCACGGTGGAGGTTCCTTACAAGTTTGGGGCTGCATTTCTGTAAATGGAGTTGGGTATTTGGTCAGAATTAATGGTCTCCTCAATGCTGAGAAGTACAGGTAGATACTTATCCATCATGCAATACCATCAGGGAGGCATCTGATTGGCCCCAAATTTATTCTGCAGCATGACAACGACCGAGTTCCTTCTAAAAACTGTGTGCAAGTGTACCTAGAAGAACTGATGCATTGATGCTGTTTTGAAGGCAAAGGCTGGTCAAAATATAGAAATATAGTTTTGATGTAGATTTTTCTTCTGTTCACTCACTTTGCATTTTTTAATTGATAAATATAAACTATTAACATGTCTTTTTTTGAAAGCATTCTTACTTTAGAGCATTCTTTTCACACTTGCCTAAAACTTTTGCACAGTATTGTACATTTAGCTAGCTGACAAGCAGCATATGCAATGTCCTAGATAGAATTGCTTAGCTCCCTTGTGATCTGCTCACGCTTTGATAGAAAGACTGATTAAAAACTGTGTTTTGATCTAAGCTGAGAATCAAGCAAGCAACTGCGAGCGAACAACAGCGCACTAGAACTCTTTTCTAAATATATAAAGATATCTTAAGCCCTAACAGAAGCACTGAACCATTATGTAAATTTTGCAAACAGTATAGGAGCAGTTTTTAGGAGCTAAAAACTCCTATTAATGATATCAGCCGATGTAATATTTATCGGATGAATAATTAAGTAGGCATCCAGTAGTTCTAGTTAAACAGGGCTTTACTGATATATGAAATGTATATTTCTCAAACTCAAATATATAGCATAGTAGTATAACTAACAGTAATATAAGCTTATTGCTTAATATATGCTTATGTAAATAATATGAAATCATGTTACTATATGCGAATACAGAGCAGATAGTTTGGTTGCTCTAAGACAACTAGGGTTTCACAAGATTGTGTGATCAAATTAATATCACCGCCATTCAAGAGAGTGTAGACAAAAAAAAAAAAGAAAGTGAATTATTAGCGCCCTCAAGTGCACCACAGTGTTGTTCAAAGGCACTGTATTCAGAATGAACTTTTTGTATACAACATTTAATTCAGATATTACCAGTGTTTCATCTGTGTGACATCTATTGACGCTGATAAGTCAGTGGAACTTTAATAAGACTGGCTGTTTTTAAACATCAGTCAGATAAAAGGATGGCGCTCTTTGTGTTGAGCTAAGTGTGTGCTGCATAAGTAAGAAGAAGAAGAAGAAGAAGAAGTATGCCCCCTTTGGACTTTTCCACATTTTGTAGTGTTACAACATGGAATAAAACATTGTTATTCAACCAATTTTGGAATATAGATTTCCCTTTATATTGATTATCTTGGTTATTCCGAAGGAAAAAAAAAAAAAAAAAAGGCTAATAGATCTGGTTAAAAGTTGTGATTTAGAACCAGTTTACAGGTTTCACATCAACAGCGGTGAATAATTACACAATCATAACTTTCACCTTTTTGTAATAATGTATTTTTAAATTAATTTGATTACTGTTGCAAACTACAGTACCCCCCCCACCCCACTTTAATATTTTGGGATATGGGATATGTACACAATCCCAAATAAATCCTCGTTGCAAGACTACAAAATGTAGGAAGCAGTCTGGCATATCTGTACCTGTCTTGCCTCGGGGAATTGTTCCAGTAGCTCCACTCCATCAGCGTGGAGCTGCACGAGCCCCAGCAAGTCTCGAGTCCTGACCGCCTCATACAGGTCACCTTGCCTCGCCGTGGCTGTGCTCGATGTGCGCCGCGCAAACCGATGCTCCACATACTTGGCATTGATGAACTCCTTCCTCTCAGTCCTGTAGGGAAACAAGCAGGGGGGTCATATCTTGTCAGTTATCACCAGTAACATTGTGAAATGTCACATTATTATTATAATGGGAAGCAGAGAGCAAGTGTACTCACATGTCACTGGATGGTGTAGGCTTTGGCGAGGGGCTCGGCAGATTCCCCTCCAGGATTTCATTAAAACTACTGTTTCCTATATTCTTGGCCAGCTGTCAAAAGATTAGAAATAGTTATAAAATGAAAGGCTAGAATGCATAAATCTCAAAATAGCTAAAAGGTCAATTCTGATATTTTATTAACCCTATGTTTGACTTTAACATGCAATAAGAAACCTAGTTAGTATGTGAATTACTTACTGGGTCAAACTGGAATAGAGGCCAGTTAATATTAATTGTAAGAAGTATAGAAAGAGAATCTTAGTAAAAATGTTAAAAGTCAAACAGCCACAGAATTGATCTACAAAACTGATTTACATATGTTTTATTGTTCTTTAGGGCAGGGCGATATATCGATATAACATCGATATCGTGATAAATGGTTACTTTTCTGATATATCGTTGGTATGGTGATGTATTTTTTATGTAGTTTAATGTTTTTTCTTTATTTTACTACTGTTTTGCAGACAGTTTGTTAAATCATATATCGTGATATGCATCTTCTATCGTAGAAATGTTGAAGTGATATGATATTTTTGTCATATCACCCAGCCCTATTGTTCTTGATTCAATATTTTCTTGTTGTTGTTTTTTTCGTGTGTGAAGTGCTTTTAAAAATATCTTTTTAAAACCTAGTAAGGTTAAAATAAAATAAATAATTCATATGGGCATCAGTATGGTTTACAGGAAATGAAAAAGTGATATCATGTCATCTCTATTTATAACTTCTCACTTCTGCAACGACAGATTCGTGCCTTTTTGCATCGTTTTGGAAGAAACCTGCAGCCTCATGGCTGTGATTGTAAAAAAAAGATGGCATTTCTCCTCTTATAAAACATGAGTCCACTCTAAACTGAGCTGTCATTCGGCTGGTGTATCTTTAACTAATCGGATCAGATACATAATGCCATGTGACAGTGCAGATAAACACAGAATGGTCACAGAAACATCACACACGCCTCACCAAGAGTTCAGAGGTGCCTAGTTTGTCCAGTTCCATGGACTGTATGCGTGAAATATGGACGCCCATCTCTCTGTGGATCCCTGAACACTCGATACAGGTCAGGATACCCAGGTTAGTAGACAACCATTTAGGATCTGCATCAAAACACACACACACACACACACGCACACACGCACACACTGATGAGTTATGAGATGCAGCAAAGGCAAAGCACCAAAAATCCAGCAATGTTGTTCATATTAAATCCTGAAGGGGGTGCAGGACACCATTTTTTAAAGACACAGTCAATCATTGAGGAGATGAGCAGGAACAGAAATTTGCTTTTTAGAATTATACTCTTTGTTCTGCTATAATCTAGAATATTGGAGTTTCAATTAATTGTCTTCAGGATCAATGTGCGTTTCATATATTTCTGTCGACTTCATGTTCTGGCCAAAAGGTAATTAAATACAAACACCTTTCCCTAAACAGAAGGGTGAGAGAAACTATGGATTGGCTGCCTGTCTAACATGTAAACTACATGGCACATAATCCTGAGGTATGCTAATGCAAGAAACAGCGATTAGTATCAACGACAGCAAAAAAACAAACCTCAAGAACAAATAACCCCTTTCATCTCATCATGTTAGTCAAGTTTTCAATTGTCTTGTTGTGTTTTAACTGATGTCAGGATGCGTATCATGAGCTTTGTTTCCTCACAGGACCATTCTTGTCACCCAGCTGTGTGGTGTGTCACAAACACACACACACACACACACACACACACACACACACACACTCAGAACATAAGCAAAGATTCAGGCTGTAAACAAGGAACAGGTTTACATGATGATTATTCTTCACTCGTCCAGAACAGCAGCTCTGACAGTAGTGCTGGCTGCACGCCAATTCACACGTTTCTATGAATGCACTCGTTCTAGCACATTATCATTTCTATAGTAACAAAAGTTCACATGGTGGACACGACACACACACTCATAAGTTTATATACGCCTTGCGGAATCTGCAAAATGTTAATTTTTTTTTTTTTTTAAATAAGAGGAATCATAAAAATTGCATTTTGTTTTTATTTAGTACTGCCCCCAGAATAAGCTATTTCACATAACAGATGTTTACATATAGTCCACAAGACACAATAATAACTGAATTTACACAAACGAACCAGTTCAAAAGTTTACATACGCTTGATTCTTAATACTGTGTGTCGTTACCTGGACGATCAACGACTGTTTTTATGTTTTGTGATAGTTGTTCGCGAGTCCCTTGTTTGTCCTGAGCAGCTAAACTGCCCCCTGTTCTTCAGAAAAATCCTCCAGGTCCGTCAAATTATTTGGTTTTCCAGCATCTTCTGCATATTTGACCCCTTTTCATCTTTTCACGTGTAGGACAATCGAGGGATTCGTACACAACTATTACAAAAAAAAAAAAAAAAAAGGTGCAAACGTTCACTGATGCTCAAGAAGGCAACACGATACATTAAGAGCCAGGGGGGTGTAAACTTTTGAACAGGATGATCGGTGTAAATTATTATTATTTTGGTTAAAGATTTTTTTTTTCATTTAGTACTGCCCTTCAGAAGCTACATAAGATATTTACATGTTTCCCAGAAGACAAAAAAAAAAAAAAAAAAAAAAACACCACAATTTACACCAATCATCCTGTTCAAAAGTTTACACCCCCCTGGCTCTTAATGAAGTGTGCTGCCTTCTTGAGCAATGAATGTTTGCACCTTTTGTGGATGTCTGGCATGTCATCATGCAGGAATACCTGCAAATGAAGAATCTTCATATAAGATTTCTAGCCATGCAGGCCAGGGCGAGACGGGCGTTTTGTTTTTTTTTGTTTTTTGTGACGTTCTCAGTGCAAGCAATCACATCACAAATGTGAGCTAATTACAACAGTACAGTTTTACAAAAGTCTGGTTTCATATATCAGAAAGGCGTTTCCGTAGTAGTGTTCAGGACAAAAGAGTTTGCGCTTTCTGGTTTCTCATCGACATAAAGTTATTTATTTTTTCAGTAGAGAGAAAGACAGAGG
Organism: Cranoglanis bouderius; assembly: GCA_023630585.1. Classification (NCBI taxonomy): domain Eukaryota; kingdom Metazoa; phylum Chordata; class Actinopteri; order Siluriformes; family Cranoglanididae; genus Cranoglanis; species Cranoglanis bouderius. The sequence goes on from CM042563.1 coordinate 12,210,367, forward strand.
CTGGCGATGGAATAGCTGCTACAAAGCTACAAAATGATAACAGGAAATACTTTGTTTCGCTGATGCTCCAAAACATTAAATCTAACTATAAACTGATAAAAAGGACAACTTGTCGTTTATTTTTTAAAAATGGAATCGGGCAAATTGCTGTGGTCTTAGAGGAATAAAACACTTCAGGACGTGTGGTCAATGGAAAATCATCAGCTTCAGGGTGATCACAGTAACGTTGGGCCACATCACAGCACCGAGTCACTGATTATTTTCCAATAACAGCATGTCTGCAAGTGTTCATATCTAATGTCCCATCCAATCCGACGGAAATTGCTTCAGTCCATTCCATTTATATGAATATGTGATGGTTTATCGTTTTGATCAAGTGATCTGTGTGACTGCAGCAACTAAAGAGAGAATGAGAAAGAGAAGGAAATGGAAAAATTCTATTCAGAAACCGTGAGAGAGAGAGAGAGAGAGAGAGAGAGAGAGAGAGTGGCTCTGTTTGGTGCCGTGCGTCTATTTTCTCTGCATGATAAACACTGACTCATTCAATCTTGCGACTCCAAACAGAGGAGCCACACTCCAACTCAATCACACACTCCTGCATAAACACACACTCAGATGTCTGACCTGGCGCTCCGCAGTCGCAGCACACCTCGTTGCCAGGCATGCGTAGCACGTCCTCGATGATGGCTTTGGACAGATCCTCCAGACTGTCATCCCCGGCACTCTGTTCGCCTCGGAATGCCATGTTCAGAGCCTCCTCCTTGCTGTTAGTCAGCACAGATATCCAGCTGACAACACACACACACACACACACACACATCAATACACATTCCAAAGTCATGAACACGGACTGCACACGCAGAATTTAATGCATCATACACATACACTAATCATAATCAGGATTCTCACTGTGCACACACACAAAAACACACACACACATACAGTAGTCATGGAAATAACTAGAACCTCACTAGAGATGATCCTTCTGCCTAATTTCTATATTTGAATATCCATTAGAGTATGATGAAAACCTCTTCAATGGGTCTAATCAAGTACCACTTTCCACAACACATGTATTTATGTATTTGAGAGATATAACAGACAAAAAAACTGATCAAACAGAAGTGTATTAAACAAAAGGGGAAATTTGCAATTTCTAGGGTCAGGGATTCTCTACACCTGCAGATTCATGCAAATTATCCAGTCAACCAATCATGTGGCAGCAATGCAATGCATAAAATCATACAGATAGAGGTTAAGAGCTTCAGTTAATATTCATATCAACCATCAGAATGAGGAAAAATGTGATTTCAGTGAGTGACTCAGACGGGCCGGTCTGAGTATTCCAGAAACTGCCGATCTCCTGGGATTATTACGCACGCAACAGTCTCTAGAGCTCGCCCAGAATTGTGCGAAAAACATCCAGTGAGCAGCAGTTCTGGAGGCAGAAGTGCCTTGTTGATGAGAGAAGAGTTGTTTTCACACCTGGCTCGTTTGGAGCGTTTGTTTCGGAACCTGGTGCGTTTTCTCCCTCGGTTCGGCTCGTTTAGACATATATGAGCATGGCGATCACGTTCGGATCTGCACCAAGACAGTTGCATTGCAAAGAAAAACGTTGCAAACAAACTCTGGAGCGGTTCGCTTGTGGTGAGAAAGCAATCCGACCCAACGGACCAGCGGAATCTGTATAGCACTGCACGATGGGAACTGCTTTACATTAAAAAACATGTCTGTTTAGCTAATAGCTTGCAAATGGCTTGGTCTGACAAACATATTTCTGAGCAACTTTCAAAAACGGATAAAAACGCCGAGGTTTACAAGGTGTTTAGCGAGCGTCTCAAGGAGATGGGCTTTAACTACCCTTTAATCTGACCAATGAGAGGACAGTTTACTCACATGTGACTTGCATAAACACATTTGGTAATGTACCAAATGTTTGAATGGTTGCTAAGTCGCCGTTTCTGAACAAAGCACAGATCTACAGGTCTGAAAATGCCCTCAGATTCCTGTTCTTGGCTGACAGGAGCGGAAGCCGACATGGTCTTCTGCTGTTGTAGCCCATCCACCTCAAGACTCAATATGCTGTGCATTCTGAGATGCTTTTCTGCTCCACCACGGTTGTGAAGAGTGATTATGTAAAGAGTTAGCCTTCCAGTCTGGGCTTGCTCCTCTGACCTCTCATTGTTTCAACATAAGTTGTTTCTGCCTGCAGAATTATAATTCTTTATAATTTTCCACCCGGATTTCATTTAACTACCAGAGTGGCAGATGGAGAAAGAGGTTCATTTGACAGGGACATTTCTGTACACAATTACACTGGTACACATCATGTACTGTACCTTCTGAACCACCCACAATTCCCATAAATACACATTTACATCATAGTTGAGTGTGCTCATACCCATCACAACACACACACACACACACACACACACACACACACACTTACATCACAAACTCCTGCTCATCCTCTGCCTGGAAATGATATGTGCGATTATCTGCAGAGAGAGGTGGAGAGAGTGAAGTGGATTACATTAACTGCACTTTAGCTCCTTTCCACGCCACTTAGCGCATGTGTAATGGACTTTAACATGTGTGTATGCGTGTGTGTGTGTGTGTGTTTACTTACGGGAGATTAGGTCGAAGCACTTCTTATCCTCGCCTGGTTTAACCTGACAGGTAAGCAGGTTAAGTCTAACTGGCTGTCGGTTGGACTGGAGAGGACAATACACACACTTACTCAAACACTCCAGCACATAACACACCAGCAAACACATCAGACATCCCATGCTTAATTTCTACTACACTACCATCTGAATGAAAATGTCTAGTTAAATATCAAAGGAGGTTAATGGATGTGATTCCATCTTGGAGCAGTTCATCATCTTGGACTCTTTGAGATTAGAAACAAAACACTACACTACTTATTATGCAGTACTAGAACATGTTAGGGAATGTTAAATCCTGACATTACCGTTTTTCCTGTCGTGTTCGTTATAATGTGACATCACATACGCAAGCCACAGCTTTCAGAAAATTCAAAATTTCCAACTGGTAATTATATGTTGTTGTTTTTGTAAAGCTTAACATGCTGCATGTCACTGCACGCATCACAATGCATCAAAGTGCATGATTAGAGCAGACGCTGCACTCCCACATCATTACAGCTGATTTCACTGTGTGTTACAGACCCCCTGCTGCCACCCTGCTCAAAAACATTCCTACATCAGTCACCGCACGGCGGGAAGCAACAAACACACACACACACACGCACGCACACACACACGCACACACACACACGCACGCACACACTGTCTCTGCCAATACTTCTAAACAAATGGAGTTAAAATGGTGTGCAAATACTCTACACTGTCCATTTGGATTTGTCCTCATCTAGTGATGCATTAGCTGCAGTACCTGCCCTACTTTGTCTTACAATGAACTTAAAAAAGCATGCTTAAGCGCCTCCTCTGGGAATCTGAAACCGGACAGGAAAAGAGCACTCACCGTGGCATGAGAAATGGTCAGGATGCCGCCCTTCACTGAACACTTCCTCCTCTGCCACACCTTCCGCAGCCTGTGCGATCAAAACCAAAACAGCCTTATTTATCATTTACAACTTAGCTAATGTCATAAATATTAGCACACCTTTTGAGCTAACAGAGCAACATATCCATATTTTGGGGCACATGTTTGGACATGTCTTATTTAGCTCACTAACATACAGAGGAGTCACTTCACCGCATTACTGGCACTACTTCAGTGTCCAGCTTTAAACCTTTTAACAAAAATGAGTCACATTTGCTGCATATACGCCTCCGCTCACCTTAATAACGGCACCACACCTTGAGGTAAAGAATCCAGCAGTGTTGTGTGTTGAGATTTTAGCCCACTCTTCCACTGACTGGGTACACAATACTGTTATAGTACATGGTGCCTATTTTGCGAATTAATAATTCACGTAATCTGCTATAGATAAGGAATAACGTATGACAGGATGTGCTATTATAGGAAAATAATCCACGCTGGGGTGGTGTGATGCGTCACCACGATGAAGTTGACTATTTTTCTTTAACAGCATGGCCTGAAATGTCATTCCTCTTATAACAGTGATTTTTTTTTTTTTTTTTTTAAATAAAGGACACATCTGTCTTCTTAACCATTTATAGTTACATTTAATGTAATGTCAGCAAGACAAGCTAGTTCCTGTTATCACTTATTATTACAATTATAGCAACTGTAAACAAGTCCTCATCAGGCTCTCGTTTTTTTCTCTCTTGAAATTAAGAAGTCAAAAAAACTTGTTTACTGAGAAACCAGAAAACATTAATTCCTCTTCCGTAGCAGAAACTTTACTGACTCTTATACCGGCTGTAAGAGCCGACACTGGAGACTCCTTCCATAAATGTTAAATCTCCTAGTTGAAAAGTTTGCCCATTATCAATGATTATACCTATTTCTTTGTTAAATAACAACAGTGTTTGAACCCACTTGTTAAAAAAATAAGTGGGTTCAAACAAACGGTACCATGTTCCAAGCTGTTTAACACATCTAGATGCAAATATGAGGAAATGAAAGCTGAAATTCTGATCCATCGTCTCATACTCTTAGTTTGATCTCAAACCCAAATGTCTTCGATGTATAGTGAAAACAATAGAATTGACCTAGCTGTTCCAATACTTTCAGAGGGGGCTGTATAACTGAGCTGTGTAAGTATAGACAAAATACCACTGTAAGATAATTTTTGTTCCAGGAGCAGCAGCGTCACTCACCCATCACTCTTCTTCATCAGATAGCCCTTCTTCTCACTGCCAAACTCCTTATTGCCCTGAAGCTGATGCATACTGTATCCACTCTGCTTGCTCTGTGAGTCCTACACACACACACACACACACACACACACACCATTCATGACCATTTCAAACACAATAAAATGTATAAATACAAAACGCCATTAGCCTAAGCAGAGCTAACATTAAAATAGTAAGGGAAAAAAATTAATTGTTTTAGAACTGGAAATGCACTTATGGAAAGTAAATTAAATCATTCAAAAAAAAAAAAAAAAAAAGCTCATGCTCTGAAACCACAGTCAATTATCCAGCATGGCAACAGAATATTACTGATATCAACTTACTCTCCTAGACTTCAGTCAGAAGGCATTAAAGAGAGAGGGAAAGAGAACAGGATATCACAAGAATATCATTAAAACCAGCTAAAATGCAGCATAGAAATGGAAAGCAGACCATAGATTAGATTCAATGGCATGTCTGTGAATGACACAATACAGTACAATGGTATTCAATCGAAACCAGAACCATCTGCTTTGGAAGGGGACATTAATTCCAAACACATAAAACATCAAACACTTCGCTCTACAAAAGTGTCCTGCTGTTTAGTCCTGACATCCGCAGTTCCTTTCCCTCTTGAGGAGGAACGTGGAAATCTGCAAACGACTGCAAAGCCATTCAGTCCTCTAGTCTCTCCAAGGCTATAAATGCCACGTTTGGAAAAGGCAAATGCTATTGCTAGAAAGCAAACTCAGTTCTGGCTCCGTCTAATGAATTTTTTTTTTTTTTTTTACGCTGAGGACAGCATATATTCCTCATTACACACTGGTGCAGCCCCTGCATCAACACAGAACCACATGGCTTTAAGATCATGAGAGCTTAGGAGAAGTGGGGGGTCTGGTGCTGTTGTGATCGTGTTCTGTGTGATCTCTTAAGCAAGTATAAACAGCAAAACAAATCAAAGCCTTTGTACATTTTAAGAGGACCACAACATTGGTGTACCTACCTCTTTCTGGTCCAGCTGTAAGGAGGATTTGATAAGGTCTCTGAGAGCAGTTAGCTGTTTCTTCTCCTCATCCTGTGTTTGCTTTATCTGAATATATTAAATTAGAATCAAATTAATACGGTTCAGTTAGGCCCTCGGCACATTTTCATGCATGAAAGACCACCTATAACTCTCACACGGCCATAACCAGGATCCAAATTTTTAGTGAGGTCCACTGCAGAAATGCATCATAGATAACGTTATTAGCAATTATATTAATACATATTACATTATTATTAGCAATTAATGCAGTACACATATGCTATAATGATATACACTCACAGAGCACTTTATTAGGAACACTATAGTAATACTGGGTAGGGCCTCCCTTTGCTCTCAAAACAGCCTCAATTCTTCATGGCATGGATTCCACAGGATGTTGGAAACATTGCTTTTAAATTCTGGTCCATGTTGACACGATTGCATCACACAATTCCTCACACAATTCCTCTTGGATTCAGATCCGGTGCCTGGGAAGGTCACTGAAGAGCACTGAACTCATTGTTATGTTCATGAAACTAGATTGAGACAACTTTTGCCTTGTTACATGGTGCATTATCATGCTGGAAATAGCCATTAGAAGATGTGTAAATTGTGGCCATGATGGGATGCACATGGTCAATACTCAAATAGGCTGTGGCATTCAAGCTATGATTGATTGGTATTAACGGGCCCAAAGTGTGTCAGGAAAACATTCCCCACACCATTACACCACCTCCACCAGCCTGGACTGTTGACACGAGGAAGGCTGGGTCCATGGATTCATGCTGTTGGCACCAAACATCTGTGTGCCTCAGCAGACAATGCGATCAGGCCAGGCTATGTTTTTATAGTCTTCAACTAACCAGTTTTGGTGAGCCTGTGCCCACTGCAGCCTTCTGCTTTCTGTTCTTGGCTGACAGAAGGGGGACCCGACGTGGTTTTCTGCTGTTGTAGCCAATCCGCCTCAAGGTTGGGTGTGTTGTGCATTCTGAGATGCATTTTTGCTCACCACAGTTATACAGAGTGGTTACCTGAAGCCTTACTGAAGCTAGTCTGGCATTCTCCGTCGATCTCTCTCATCAACAAAGCGTTTCCATCTGCAGAACTCCTGCTCACTGGATGTTTTTTTATTTATTGCACCATTCTGACCAAACTCTAGAGACTATTGTGTGTGAAAATCCCAGGAGATCAGCAGTTATAGAAATACTCAAACTAGCATGTCTGGCACCAACAATCATGTCACGGTCAAAATCCTTGAAATCACAATTATTTCCCCCCATTCTGATGGTTGATGTGAACATTACCCGAAACTGCTGGCCCGTATCTGCATGATTTTTTGCAGTGCACTGTTGCCAAACGATTGGCTGATTAGACAATTGCATGAATGAGTAGGTGTACCGGTGTTCCTAATAAAGGGCTCAGTGAGTGTATATCACAATGCTGAACATGCATAAATTTTCAATCTCTGGTATTTTTTTCGGACTCCATGTTCCCCTGTTAAAACATTTATTTTATTTTGTTTCATTGTATTGCATTTAATAATGTGGCTTTCAAGACAAGTCACCTGTTACTAATTCCTGAATTATATTACATGATACTATGCCATCAATACAAAATTGTATTTGTTACGGTAGTAAAAAAAAAAATTAAAAAAAAAAAAAAGTAAAACAAACAAACAAAAAAACAAAAAAACAAATTGAGGTTTACATTTTACAACCCACCAATTGCTCTCAAACTTTTATATCATGCATTTATATCATATGTTCTCACATAAACTCGAGCTGTGTCAGTTGTTAGCCTTTAATTTGTGTGTTGCAGATCTCTCAACAAGAGGTCAAGGTCTAAGAGGTTAAAAAAAAATGTAAACCTTCTGAGGCTTCCCAGCTAGTTCAGGCCATGAACACTCATATGCATCTCCGCTTTATATGCAAGTCTCTTATGCCCAGTAGCAATGAAAATAAACCAATAAAAAGATCCTCAGGCGGCCAGCTGAAATAATATAATATAATATAATAAGTATTACAGTACAATAGGGGGAAACTCACATTATAGAGATCAGCTGCTAATTTCTCAATATATTGCTTCATCTTGTCAGCGGTTTTCAGGCCGTCCTGGAAAAAGCTTAAACAAATAAGAGTTTCAAATCGGTTAGGACAAGAGGCTTTACTGCTATAACCGTACATCTCAAACTGACAAGAAACAGGCCTGACTAAATATCAAGCAAGCTGACTTCAGAAGAGTCACTGACTTCACGGTGCGCATAATTAAACAAAACACACAGAACTATACTCACTTGCATTGTGCATGATAATACTTAATGAGGTTCTGGAGGAGGTCCACTCCCTTCTTAGTCTTTATCTCATTCACTTTGATCAGGTACTGTTCAAAACAAAAGAGGAAACGGTCATAACCACATGTGCAGAAAAAAAACCCTCCTTATTATGAGCTATTTCCCCCAATATCAGGGCCATTTATTAGGAACCTCAAAGTAGGACTAGGCAATATGACTACATATTATCAATATCATGAAAAATTATGCCACAATACACTTTTCCGAGATATTGCAGACATCTTGATATCATTTGCTTACATTTCTAGGTTTTGTTTTGTTTTTTTATTAACAACTGGAAACTCAGATTTGAAATGGCTGATTAAATGTAAAAAGTTTGAGTTTAAAATTGTAAAATGTAAAATAGGAGGCATTAAATAAAATTATCATTGCATTATTTTTCACAGGTCTATGCTGGCAGTTTGTTAGCAAATCTATAAGTTGTGACGGATACTGTGCATCATAGACATATCCTGAAGCATGAGATGATCAGTTATGCCTATAACTCACCTTGGATAAACTGGATTTCCTAGAAACCATGATTTCAAATTGTCCCTATAGGATTATAATCATTGCCCAAGGCTCATCCCAGGATGGCCATTCGAAATCATCCATTCCAAATATTATACAGGGTGTCCCAAAAGTCTTCATACAAAGGGGAAATTAACACTTTTTAGCAAAATGTCTTCCAAAATTGCTCATACTCAGTTTATATTATATATATATATATATATATATATATATATATATATATATATATATATATATATTTTTTTTTTTTTTCAGATAGCCTTTAAGAACGCCTTTGAGAAAAGAAGAACGTACTGAAATCATTCTCATGGCTGGATTCACAAGGTTGCGATGGACTTTAACAGGAAACACGGCAAGCATATCGCACACACAACACTGTCGCCAAACTTATTAACAAAATTCGAAAAGACTGGAAGTGTTGCGGATCGACCGAGAAGCGGACGTCCACGAACACCCACTGACAAAGGCACAACCGACGTGGTGCTGGCAAACACAGTCCCCTATGTATGGACACTTTTGGGACACCCTGTATATCCTTTCAACACATTTAGTACTGTTTGCTATATGACTCTATATGACTCTCTGCACTCTAACATTGAAAATCCCAGAATGAGTTTCTTTTTGAGCCTGGTTCCTCTCAAGGTTTCCTCCTCATGTCGTCTCTGGGGCTTCCTGTCACTTCCTCATTGGGACTCATTAGGTATTAAATCTATATCTAGATCAATACAGCCAGTTAAACGGTCATCTTTTTTTTCCCCTGCATTTCACTCTCTCATTATATAATCCAAACACATGGTTAAAGTTACTCATTTGATGTCATTCATAGTCATTTATATTTACGATAACCTTGCTGAACACTTCCACAAAACAAATCTGCCTACTTCCATATTTTTAGAGGGATGTCAAACCTCACTGTATTGTTGTCCCTGGCATGTATGACTGCTGTACTGCACGTACATGGTAAAAACAGACTTGAGCACAGGGCCATCTCTAAGGCTGATGGGACAATCTCCCATGCTGCCTATGCAACAGCTACAATCATAGCAAGAAAAGGATGTTAGTGAGAACGCAAACAACATGTTCTTAGTAACAGATTATACCATGGTCTGTCTGAATACTTGAATCTGATTGGCTGGAAGGTGTGTGCTCAAACCGTTGAATGCACAGATAGTTCCAGTCAGTTTAATCACCGTTCTAAATTAATGCACTGCCTATAAACAATTGTAACCATAGTAACATACAGTTACAGCTGCAAACAGTAGTTAAACTCACAGCTGCATTATTAGTAGAGACTCGGCACAGACAGGTAATTCACACACACAATCTCTCTCTCTCTCTCTCTAATAATGATTTATTATAATTCATTCAAATAAATGTAATCTTATCGCACTACTTTATCTCTGTGTATGATTTAGAGTGAGGAGAATTCAAGATCTGATGGAGAAGTACAGAGAGTGTCAGAAAGAGCTGCATTGTGTCTTTGTAGATTTAGAGAAAGCGTATGACAGGGTGCCAAGAGAGGAGCTGTGGTATTGTATGAGGAGGTCTGGAGTGGCAGAGAAGTATGTTAGAGTGGTGCAGGATATGTATGAGAGCAGTAGGACAATGGTAAGGTGTGCGGTAGGTGTGACAGAGGAGTTCACGGTGAAGGTGGGACCGCATCAAGGATCGGCTCTGAGCCCCTTCTTGTTTGCGGTGGTGATGGACAGGCTGACAGATGAGGTCAGACAGGAATCTCCATGGACTATGATGTTTGCGGATGACACTGTGATCTGTAGTGAGAGCAGGGAGCAGGTGGAGGAAACTCTAGAGAGGTGGAGGTTTGCTCTGGAGAGAAGAGGAATGAAGGTTAGTCGCAGCAAGACAGAATACATGTGTGTGAATGAGAGGGATCCAAGTGGAACAGTGAGGTTACAGGGAGAAGAGATAAAGAAGGTGCAGGATTTTAAGTACTTAGGGTCAACAGTCCAGAGCAACGGGGAGTGTGGAAAAGAGGTGAAGAAGCGTGTGCAGGCAGGTTGGAATGGGTGGAGAAAAGTGTCAGGTCTGTTGTGTGATAAAAGAGTACCAGCAAGAATGAAAGGAAAGGTGTACAGGACAGTAGTGAGACCAGCGATGTTGTATGGTTTGGAGACAGTTGCACTGAGGAAAAGACAGGAGGAAGAGTTAGAGGTAGCAGAGCTGAAGATGTTGAGGTTCTCTTTGGGAGTGACGAGGATGGATAGGATCAGGAATGAGTACATCAGGGGGACAGCACATGTGAGATGTTTTGGAGACAAAGTTAGAGAGGCCAGGTTGAGATGGTTTGGACATGTTCAGAGGAGGGAGAGTGAATATATCGGTAAAAGGATGCTGAGGTTAGAGCTGCCAGGCAGGAGGCCGAGAGGAAGACCGAAGAGGAGGTTTATGGATGTAGTGAAGGAGGACATGAAGGTAGTCGGTCTGAGAGAAGAGGATGCGGATGCAGGGGATAGGGCTAGATGAAGGCAGATGATTCGCTGTGGCGACCCCTGAACGGAACAGCCGAAAGGAAAAGAAGAAGAAGAAGAATTCAAGATCTGATGACCCGTATATATAATATAATAATTTTTAGATTTTCAGTCCAATTTTGCGCTGCAAACATCAGTGACAGCTTTAACTGGTCAATGCTGGCAAATGACCGTGGTATACACGGGATAATCCACAGCTAGGTGTGCGTTACACGATTTTAATGCGCTCTGCGGAGGTTCTTTGCGATCCTTTTGCTTTGGCTGGGGAGAGGCTAGTTGTAACTATGGAGAAAGAAAAAAAAACATGATAGATCTGTCAGAAAGATTATTATTGATCATAGAGAATGTGTTCTTGATAGAATATAATGATAGCTGCAAACCTCTGCTGGCTGCTTTGCTGTATGTGAAGTATATTTTAATTGTATTCGATCATTTAACAGTAATGGCCTTTCAGGGCTTAAACTCGTGTACTATTAAATGTTAGAGAAATATTTCTCCTGAATAAAGTCCACAATTGTGGTCACATACACCTATTCACTCTCATGCTCACACTAGCACACATTTAGCCTTTATTAAAATGGATTGTAGTAACAACAGTAACACTAGACCTGAGCAGAAGGAGTTATATGAGACCGCTTTTGCACGCCGCACGCATACACCAGGGCAGTAATGGAGCACTCTCTGCCTCACTTCAGGTAAACAGCTACGGCAATTCATGTTCTTAAGTATTTAATAAATGCCATGCTGCCGTTCACACTGTGGTTGTATTTAATTCTGTAGCTTATTTGTATGCGCACATCCCACACAAGCTACAAGCCCAAAAATACCACCCTGTGCCATGCACACCACTTGAGACGACCCCGCTTGCAAACACGGACAGCTTGAACATGAACAAAGTTATTTTAATATTATTCTATTATTCGTGCGAATTAATCGACAACTTGATGAATCAGCTTAAATATGTCGTCCAACAAAAAAGTGGTTATCGTGACCGGCCTATCTGTAACAAATATCATTTGGCACCTTACTCTACAGAGTTTGTCCTCTAGGGCTAATCTGAATGATTATTCGCAATTACAACAACAAGCAATTTAAATGACACATTAGGAATAGAATTTGATGAGAAATCGAGTTTAAACAAACCCATCAATAAATCATAACGTGCCAAAAATAAACAATTTGACTCTTAACACCGACTTAAACAAGATTAAACTTAACTAGTTTTATTAAACTATAAAATTGCTATGAATAGTTTACTACACCAAAAATATATCAAGCCCACTGAATGTAATATGAGGATATGATGTGAAACATTTTTGGGTGTTTTTTTTTTTTAATGTTCGAGTTTCATCGACGTGCTACTACTACTGCACTGCACTACGCTTTTACTATTTTGAGTGAAACTATCAGTGTTTTAGGCATTTCTCTTCTGACTCCTCACTCACTGCCACCATCATTCCAAGTTCTGTTTGTGGGATTGCAGGTATGCAAGGAAAGAAAACATCCCTAGTATTTTCTATTGGTCACGCTTTTTTTTTTTTTTTTGTGGGAATTTGTGTGAAAGTTCACATGAACTCAGCACGAAGGAATATTAAACCCTTTTACCTGCATTCAGTCCAACGGCTCTGTTTGGCTTTTTGTTTTCTAAGCAAACAAAATCAGTCAGTCTGTTTTTTTGTTTTTTTTGTATGTGTTCTTTAAAACTGCCCTTAACCGTGTCGAGCTACCTGAAGACAGTTTTGCATGTAAAGCTATGTGGTGGTGCTGCTCCTAACTGCTTCACTATGGTATGGCATTTTCATTATACGTTGCTCGTAATACTTCATACTCACTTCACACATCTGTAGCTGAAAGATCCTGCGCTCTTTCTCCATCTCCTCTGCTATCTCGGCTCCAGTGATCTCTGTGCGGATCATCCCGTGCTGTTTGGCGTGCTCTCGCTTCTCCTTCTCAATCTTCGTACTGATGGACAAATCGGACAGGGGACAAAAAACAATGTGGTCTCACCTATGCTGTTGCTTGGCATAGCTGATATCTCATAATAACATTTAAACTAGAAATGTATCATATATTTAATATATATATATATATATATATATATATATATATATATATATATATATATATATATATATATATATATATATATATATATATATATATATATGGATATATCATGGATATCCATGAGAGCAGAGTATTTTTGTGAATTTTTTGAGCAAAAGATCAAAAGGTTAAACAATAAAGACAATTTTTCACAGCCTTCTTTGCTCAGATTTACCAAGGGTGCCAATATTAGTTGAGGGCACTGTAAATATATGTTATTATTGGCTACTTTACATCCACAAGCTAAAAAGTAAACCCTGTACACTCCATATAGTCACAATGTGGCTACTGAAAACATATCATTACTTACAACTTTGTCTCGTAGTCTTTCCAGGCTTTGTCAAAGGGTTTTTTGAGATCCTGTGAATGACACAAATAGTTAGTTTGCTTAGTATTTGATAACAGCCACTAATCTTAATTCCATAAAATAGGTAAAAGAGTAAGCGAGTCATCGTGTGTGTGCCCACAACTGCTAGAATAGTGACTATTCTAAAGAGGAGCAACAAGCTAATTGACAGATAAACACATGGCTAATAGGAGAAGGAGCACATATTAAATCCCCCTTTACACATCCTCTCTACCAATAAAACAAGTTTTATATGACAACCAACTGTAAAAACCTTTCCATGATAATTTTTTTTTTATAAAACAGGTGAATGATAACCCTATTCAAATAATTTCCTGAAACCCAAAGGAGATATTAGCTGATTAGGGTTTATAAGGGAGATGCCCTGCATGGGGAGGTGTTTTAATCCTCAGATGACAAAATCCTGAGCTACACGTCTCACTTTCACACGCAGCTCGTGTGCTTTTTTTGCTGAGTCGGACAGAGAGAGAGAGAGAGAGAGAGAGAGAGACACACACACACACACACACACACACACACACACACACAAAGAGGTGGGAGGAGATAGATGGATAGATACTGTAGTTATAGAGAGCGAGAGAGAGAGAGAGAGAGAGAGAGAGAGAGAGAGGAAAAAGAGGAGGAGAAGGAGGAGGAGAGGGTGTATTATACACTTTGTCTACTGAGCAAAATGAGAGTCTCATCGCCTGCACTCAGGCATTTAGCTGAAGCTGCAGAACTCTTTCGTATAGCTCAGCGTAACGTGAAGACCGACGGCCTCTTCAAAGCCCCTTAAGAGTCTGTAATCATATAATAGCTGTGTGTTTATCATCACCACCATTGTCATCCTGATTGTACCAGTATTACATTATTCTTAGTATTCTTAGGGAAATTGCTAGAAGGTCACCCCTAGCCTTCGTTAGATTATCAAAACAGTAGAGAAGTTTGTACAGTCTACTTGGTATGTTTGCTTTTTGAAAAGTAGGCTCCTGTATTGAAATATGTGCCTGAAACCCAAATTATTTAAAAATCTTGCATCATTTTGTAGCATGGTGTATCATCATTTACGCTGGTACACCATAACAACACAATAACTATTAACACTCACAGGTTTATACTAATGTGCTCGTCCTAATACATTATCATTTCTCTAATAACAGAGGGACTTGTATATGGGTCAGTGGTTAAGACGTTGAACTACTGCTCGGAAGGTTGTAAGTTCATTTCCCAATACCGCCAAGCTGCCACCGCTGACGAGGCCCTTAACCTTCAACTGCTCAGTTGTATAAATGAGATAAACATGATAAAATCACGCTGGATAAGGGCGACTGTCCAATGCCTTAAATGTAAAAATGGTAGACACTCCATATAAATGGACTGGAAACGGATTGTTGATACGGTTTCTGTTTCTGATTGTTTTCTGTGAGAATAAGGTAAAGCTTTAAGTTTTCAGACACAGGAAAGGACAGAGGGTTTTGGACACAAGCTGCAGTTTTTGTCTAAATAACTTCAAAAGAGGGGGAAAAATAGAGGCTGGTGGGGGAACGACTGCTTATAGCTCCTAAATGTGAGAACGGGAACTTAACTTGTTTCACGTATGTTCCACAACATTAAATGTTTTAAATTATTAGGCTTGTGCGATATTGATTTTTCTATGCTTGTGATTTACCATTTTAAAAAATAGCTATAAACAATTTTAATCATCCAAAAATGATATCCTGAAATAAAAGGCATGAAAATGAGCATTTCCACCATTTCAGGTTTAGGGAAGTAGGGAAGTAGTAATAATATTAGTCGGAAAATTGCAGCAGCAGTTGTGAAATCTCAGCTGGATGGTGGATTTTTAGGTGATTCTGCAGCAAAAAAAAAAAAAGGAACACTATTAGATGTTTTCGGTATAATCCTTTTACAAATCAGGTGTCTAATGTCCGCACGGCCAACACTTTCACTCTTGATCCGAGTGGCGCAGGAGAGAAAAAAATAAAAACCTCAGAACATTTAAATCACTTTCAATTATCAACACTGTTAAAATTACGTGTAAGGTGTTACATTTGACACATCGTTTGTCGGCCTATTTAAACTTTTTCAGTGGCATCCCTAATAAATACGGTTAACTGATGTAAGCTACAGTATATGTATATTTGTCTAATATTAGCTACGTCGTACAAACATTGCTACCTTTTACTTCACATTAATGAATGCTAAACAGTCTCCATTTACTGTAACACTGCGTTAGTGTATCTTTCAAGTAGGAAAAGATTACTAATGAGAAAGAGGGATTACTAATGAGATTACTAATGAGAAAGAGGGGAAACGCACTTTTGGTGTGTTTTTTTGAGTGATAACTTGTACTAATGAACTCCGGTGGTAAATTGCGGCGCTTCTACACAAAAACGCGTATAGCTCAGTGGTTAAGGCTCTGGGTTACTGCCTAGAAGGTCGGGGGTTCAAGTTCAAGCACCTCCAAGCTACCACTGTTGGGGCCTTGAGCAAGGCCATTAACGATATCTGCTTCAGGGGTGCTGTATCATGGCTGACCCTGTGCTCTGACCCCTGCTTCCTAACAAGCTGTGATACGCGACAAAAAGAATTTCACTGTGCTGTAATGTATATGTGACAAAGTCTTCTTAAAGGTTGGCAGATCTGGAAATACATTATAATCAGAGTAAGCATCACTGGACATCGTGCCAGGGTAATATCATGGAATGAAAGAGTACTATACACAAACACACACAGTTTACTAGCAGTAACAGGAGCCATTTGTTTTGCACACCATGATGTGGTGCGCTCTCTA
Organism: Cranoglanis bouderius; assembly: GCA_023630585.1. Classification (NCBI taxonomy): domain Eukaryota; kingdom Metazoa; phylum Chordata; class Actinopteri; order Siluriformes; family Cranoglanididae; genus Cranoglanis; species Cranoglanis bouderius. The sequence continues at coordinate 12,226,776 of CM042563.1, forward strand.
ACTTAACTGAAGTGAGATTTACAGTGGATCTTTGCCTCTCCAAAGGCACTCATTTAAAGTCGGAATGGTGCGGTAAATCAGCCTGTCCTTTATAGAGCTTCCTTTCCAATTAGAGTAGGCAGGCAGCAGGAATCTCACCCCTTTCACTCCTTTCAGGTCGCCTTTCAGCAAAGAGTCCAGGGTGAAGATCACATTGTGGCTGAGGCTCTGGAGCTGGAAATGGAAGAGAGGAATCAAGTGTTACACTCATATGAAAAAAGCTCACTTCTGAAGCTTACTGGCTGGATGTATTATATATTACAAGACCAGGCAGAGAGATATTTGACACAACTGTATATGCTTGAAAGAAAGGGCACTTTCACATCTATTAACCTGTTTGCTTAGTTGAAAGCAGAGCAAAATTGATACTTTTGCTTCATTCGTCAAAAAAAATAAAATAAAATAAAAAGTCTGAGAGGGGTGTAAGAGTGAAAACTTACTTGTTAAACACTTTCAATAAATATGGCAGGTAAACATATCTTTTACACTTGACAAGTGCACTTAGAAAAAAAAAAAAATCACAAAAATCGCCTGAGCACTAGGAACACGGAGTCTGTAACAGACAATTTGTGTATCGCATCCAATGTTTAGTTTCTCTTTTGTTCATCAGCCCAAATGTCCAGAACACCATAATAACATTTCCGCAGCACTACAGCTCTGTCCTTTGGTTCAGTTAAGCAGCTCACATTTGCAGAAAAATGCTGCACCCCGAAATACACATCGTATTCGGTTCTCGTCCTGCAGCAGGCTGATTCAGGGTCAAGTCTCTTTCTTACTGCAATCAAACCTCACTACTGTTCACTTGAACCCACCTCGCTCCGATGCTCTCAGACTGGTTGTTCGATCGCCGTGTTCTCACCTACCCAAACGAATCTCACCAAGGAGGCAAACACACCAGGGTTTGATGACTAAACAGACTAAACACTGCATATGTGAACTCACCCTACATATATTTTGTTAGAATTCTTGCTCTTGCTCTCATTGTTATTTATTACTGAAGTCACAATGAGATTTGTTTAAGCCATTTATGACGAATAGCTGCTTCAGCATCATCAATCACTTTTTTTGTCTTTCTGTTCCACATTAGATTACCATCATTACAGTAGGCAAAACCAGAAAATAGTAACTGGTTGTGCTAAATTTGCTAAGCTTAATTTGATAAATCATTGTTGTCTGTTGAATTAACAAAACATTAAAATGTCATTTTTATTTTTTTTTTTAAATACTTTGTGGTTTTCCGGCTGCAGTGACAAAGCACAGTCAAAAACTATACTACAAACCACTGGTCTTATTCTGCTAGTTAAACTTCAAACTGACATAGTGGTTAAAATGATAGTGACAAACCGTAAAAAATGTGAATCAAACAGTTCAGAAATGTCTCACCAGGTTTTTGAGCAGAGCTGCAAGCTCTTTCACCAGACCGGAGAACTTGACGAAGGCGGCCCCCAGGTCCGAGCTGTCCCGGCTCATGAAGTTACTGCCAAACTTGTCCAGAGCCTGTCCGTAATTCTCCTCATTCTGCACATGCTCTGAGAAGAAAAAACATGGTTCAACACTGTGTATTACGTATCTATTTTATACCATAGTGTTCTTGAATTCCTACATCTGATCGGTCAGAAGGTTAATGGATCTATAGTGACGTGTATGGCAGACACTAATCCAAGAATAATGTAAGACTAAACAGATTAGAAAACATGCTGTGATTTAAATGGAAAACATATAATAGTTCAGTTTTTTGTGAGGAGACGTTTATGGGCATTTCTATTTTTCCTGTGTCAGAGTTATAGGAAGAATAAAACACTTCGGGATACCCTGAAGGAAAATAGTCAGCTTTGGGGTGGTGATATTTAGTCTGCTATGCATGGGACCGTATCACACCATATGCACTTTGTATTCCTGCTTGCCTATATGTTCAGGAAATTTAGGCAATGTTTATTTTTTATAAAAAATTTTTATAAAAATCACTCCCGAATCGGATCGAAAACCAGTGAATTGTGAATCGAATCGATTCGCTGTCAACCCAAAGATTCACACCCCTAGTAACAGGACAGCCTTATAAAATAACAAAAATGTTCAAATATCGCATGTTAGTATAAATGAATAATACATAATGATATTGTTCAAGTGTATGCCATGATGGATTTCAATGAGAGTAAGAATAACCAACCATGACCATCACAGTTTTCTTCCAAGTGTGATCAGTTCGAAAAGATGTGGTAGCTGGCAAGTGGGTGAGAATTAGCAAAAGACCAAATAGGGAAATAATGGAATAAAAACTTCTAAGAAATCTATATTTTGTAGATTATTTTGTAGAAACTGTAAAATAGTGTTACATTTTCCTTTTTTTTTTATATTAAAACAACATGGGGCATGCAAACTTTTGCCCTCAGTTGTATGGTTGCCCATTAAATTAAATGCAAATAAGAATGTATTTTCTGAGTAATGGTGAAGTCTTGACCTATGAATAGAATTCCAACCCCATAGAAAATGATTTAGCATGGACGCTATTGTTTGTATAAACACTGGGCAGTTATTGTTTTGGCCTTTGCGTCAAATCCAGCCACAAAAAGGTCAAATTCTGACCCTGCTGTTCTAAGCACATAGCTGGGCAGGAACACCACGAGAGCGCAGCTGTATACAAATCTGTCTCCAGCATAATGCCAGTGGTGGAGAGGCAGAGCATTCCTGGCTAATCCCTGAACTGCTACGGCTTCCTGTTTTAAGTGTGGGTGCACAGGAAGCCCAGTAAATCAGCAAAGCCATGCATATTAACGGCTGTGCTGAAGCTGACAATCAACTGCCGTCTAAAGGGAGAGGGAGATAAAGAAGGAGAAGGACAGAGGAAAGTCCAGGCAAGCAGAAAGAGAGCCGAGTTTAAAACGGAGCCATTTACCAAGTGAAAACGCTGACATTAAGCAGACAAACACCTGCACAAGTTCCAGTTTTGCACCAGTGACATATAAATGAAAAAAGATGGTGCACTATGAGGAAACAGGCAATGATCTGAGTAAAGATGTCAATTTTCCACCAGGAATAATATGTTGGTTAGGGAACAGACTCTCTGTGGAACACCAGGCTCATCTGGGAGCCATACTCGCTGCCCGGTGTGAGCCCGGCCCTCAGCAAAACCACACGATTAGATCATCAGTCTTGTGCAGAAGAACAAGGGCCAGGCTTCTAAAACCGGAGCACATCGTCTCCTAGGAATGTCCAGCAGAGGGCCTTTTTAATGTGAGAAATTGAATGTGCTTGGTAAGGAACCACCGGCTTGATAAGGCATTAGTTCAACAGCATTAAGGTCAACGATCCTCTGAGCATCACTGAGTCCATTGCTTAGGGATCTTGAGCTCTCTCTAGAAGTACTAAATATGCAGTTGATTTTTAACTATGTCAGTGGAGGACAGCTATGGATGAATTGTTTCATCCCCTGTATAATAATTTTGATCAGGGATTTAAGATTTAATGCAATTTAACGCCTAATCAAGCAGGATCATGGCAACCGAAGCAGATGCAACACAGCAGGATTGTGCAATATAACAATTTAATCATCTCTACATGATATTAGACTGCCATGATATGATGTTTACTCTATATTGTATAACCAGACCAACCTTTACACAATTTGCATAAAAGCTCAGCAAATTAACATGGGAGTATGCTAGTAAGTTATCACTCAAAAACACGCCAAAAGAGCAGTCTTTTATATATATATATATATATATATATATATATATATATATATATATATATATATATATATAGATATAGATATAGATATTAACATATGATCTATAATGATTTGTGCAGGTGTTTTGAAGCCCTGCCCGCTTTCCCCATCTCAAAACTGGACCTATAGGGCATCCTTGCTTTTTGTCTCCAGGTAAATGGAGAATGTTTTGAGTTCATTAATATAAAAGAGAATCTGTCAATGTATGTTTGACTTACCCAACATTAGACAAGTATTCGTCACAAGCAGGGTTGGGAGGGTTACTTTAAAAATGTATTTTGTTACAGTTACAAATTACTTCATAAAAAATGTAATCAGTAACGTAATCCAAGTATCACGATATGAAAGTAATGTAATCGGATTCTTTTCGGATTACTTCAAGGTCACGTGTAAATAAAGTCAAGAGAAAAGCAATATGATCTAAAATACTTTTATTTAGAGCTTATTTTAGAGCTTAAAATCATGTTCAATGATTGGATTTGTTTTAATAAAATAAATAAATAAAATATCACTGTATCACTGTCCCTGATGCGGGTAACATCATTAGCATCACATAAATATATATAAATTCCTACATTCTTTTGAATGTCCATGGAATAAAATAAAATGTCAGATGCCACGTGTGTACCTTCTGCCATCATTTACACATTTGAATGGCCATGTAATACAAAGCAATGTGATAACATGAAATTAAAAATGACCTGATGTGGCCCTGGGCATTGTTTAGACTCAGGACCGGTGTCATTTGCTGATATTGTCAAGCAACTGTTTGATGCTGTACACAACAGCGCTTCACCTTCACACGTTCGCTGAGAGTAGGTTAATGATTGAGAGGCAGGAATTTGACCAATAGTTGCTGCAAGCCTTTTATAATCGACCAATTGGTGTGCGAGAAGGGGGAATTACAGAGAGGGGTTAAAGCAATGTAAACATGTGCACATGTTGCAGTATTGGACCATAAGCACATCATAATTAAACTAAAGCCGAATGGCGGACATTTTCTCAAATTTAGAAATCCCGGTCGGACTCTTTTTTAAGGCCTGAAAAAGAGGACATGTACGGGGGGAAAGAGGACGTGTGGTCACCCTAACTAAAGCATTTCAGAGAACAATTTGTGTTAATTTTTGAATTTATTTGCGCATACACCAGGCTCATGTGAGCCACGACTGGCAAGAGAGAACCAGAACTATAATCATGCAGCTGTCTATATTGTGCTATGTCAAAAGATTAATTTCTTTAGTTTTAAATGAGAAAAAAATGTAATCCTGATAGTATTCCCATTTGTTACAAAATGTAACTGGAATCTGATTACTTTGTTTTTTTTGATGTAACTTAACAGATTACAGTTACCAGTTTTTTGTATCCTGATTACGTCACGCTGTTAAATGTATTCCGTTACTCCCCAAGCCTGGTCACAAGAAATCGTCACTATGTGGACATTACACAACCAATTTATGTTGTTGTTTCTTTTTTTTTTTTTTTAACTCTTTACAGCGCATCACTTCACAATCACCTAAACAACCACCATCCAGCCAAGTTGCCACAGCGACTGCCAGCAAATGCCACTGCCAGTCAGCAGTTCCTTACTGCACAGCTGATATTATTATTATGCCCTCTCATACTCTCCTTTAGCCTGAAATTGTGGAAATGCTCATTTTCCTGTCTTTTCTAGACAATTCAATCGCTTATTGCAATTTTTTAAAATGGTAAATCACGAGCAGCAAAAAAAAAATCAATATCGCACAAGCCTACAACACAAACTTTCTTCAACTTTTCAACCGGAGTAACAGACAACCATCATCCTGTCTGCCATGATAAAGGCCTAGAACCGCACACTCAATGCTACGACTTCATCAGACAACAGGGTGGAAACATAAATAAGGAGCCTGGGTGGGATGGAGTGTCTGAGGTTATTTGCTGACTCTGAATGCTGCCCCGGAGGGTCAAAAAGTAATGGAGGCTAAGGAGCACTGAGGTCAGACCAGGGTCAGCCAAGAAATATGAGCAAACCAGCACAACGCCGTACATATAAATAAGGCTGACATGTTTACACGGCACTGGATAACCTTATAGTGCTAATGCTTCCAGAGCTGAAAACAGAGAGCTGAGGGAAATAATTTATTCTAAGCAACACAAATCCCTTGAAATATTCTAACTCACAAACGGTAATAAGTAAGTAATAACACACAATGGGATGTGTTGTTATAGGAAAATAAATCAACAATGCAGTGGTGTGATATGGCCTGATGTGAAGCAGAGTTACTGTTACCACACTGAAGTTGATTATTTTCCTATAAAAGCACATTCCAAAGTGTTTTACTCCACGTATATGACAGCAATTTGACAACAATTGCCATTTTTCATTTATTAATGAATGACTAGTCATCTTTTTAACCTTTTATAGTTATATTTAATGTTGTGAGACATTCTTTTGCAGTTGAATATTAATTATTTAAAAGTACTCAATACTCAAATGACAATTTCAAAGTGTACAAACAGTGACATCTGTGTTTTTTTATAATGGAAGGAAAATGTAATTTATTAAAGCGGTTATATGACAGTGTGCCAGATATTCATAATGGACTGTGTAACAAATCAGTGTCTAATCACATCATGGCATAGCAAATGGAAATCAGATGTGGTCCCGAGAGATTCACACCCCTAGAGCAAACCAAAGGACATGGACTAACGCCCAGATTTAATTAGTGATTCTTTTTGGGTTTTTCAGTTTACTGAGTCTCTCAGTGGATTTATAGCAGAAACAATGCCATCTGGGATTTAGACTCCAAACAAACTGCACTGTGCATCATATCTGCAATTTCTGTACTTATTTCCACCTAGCTCTTTTGGCTGCACAATTGTGATTAATTAAATTTTTTTTTTAAATTGATGTATACATTTTTAACCCAAAATTCAAATAATATTTGAATATTTAACTCTTTCTAAGCTTGACTCAACTTGTCATAGTCACATGACCCCCACCTGCCCACAAAGCTGCTTTCCCAAGCATAGTTTTTTTTCTATAAATATAATTTATAGAGCTAATAATTAATAAAACCAATGATATTAGCAACTAGAAAATAAATGTTTAAATAGAAAATAGAGATTGAGCTCTAACATCCTGTTTAGAGATAAAGCGCATCACTGCTGCAGTCATGGCTTCGTACTGTAACATGATCCTCTGGAGTCATCCTCCCCCTGCAGTCTATACTGTTTAAAAATATATGAGCTGTTCCTCCAGTTCATCACTTAAGAGCTACAGACTAGGTTTGGATGATGGCTAGTCTGAAATGCCATCTGTATCAGCCATGAGTTGTGAAGACTGTTGGCTGAAGAGTGTTTAGATTTCTATACTGAACCCCTGATCACTGTTTGCACTTGTGTAGTTTGTCTTAACTGTGTCTTTAGCTTTACAACCCCAGTGGGTGTCAGCTTGCATTTGAAGTAGTTCATGGTAGATTTTGAGGTAAGATTTGGATCAATTTCCTGTTGTAAAAGCCAATCTCTTTTCAGCTTCAGTTTCCTGACTGACTGTGTCATATTTGCTTCCAGAATTTACTGATATTTACTGGAATCCATTCTTCCATCTACCTGTGAAATGTTTCCTGTGACACTGGCTTCACACAACCCCTAAGCAAAATAGATCCACCTGACGTTTAACAGCTGGCAAGGTGTTCTTTTTCATCAAATGTTACTCTTTTTTCCCTCCAAACATACATTTGGTGATTGCGGCCAAATAATTTCATTTTTTACTTCATCAGTTCTCAGCAGTTTCCAAAATACCTCTGACATATCTAGATGTTGTTTTGGATACTTCAGATGTTGGCTTTTTTAATGAAGTAAGGTTTTCTTCTGATGACTCTTACATGCAGGTCATGTTTATGCAAAAAACACTGCAGAGTAGAATGGTGCATCAACACTCCTGTGTCAGCTAAACCTTCCTACATCCTTAGTGTCGTATGGGGGGTTTTGCTGTGCCTTTCTGGCCAGCCTATGGGCATCATGCCTTGAGATTTTTTTTTTGAAAATAGCTGCAGAGATTAAAGAAAATCAATAAAATGTCACTTCGCCAGGGATGCCCAAAGTTTTGCATACAAATGTAGAGTACTGTGCAAAAGTTTTTGGCAGTTGTGAAAAAATGCTGTAAAGTAAGAATGCTTTCAAAAATAGACATGTTAATAGTTTATATTTATCAATTAACAAAATGAGGAGACCATTAATTCTGACCAAATCCCCAACTCCATTTACAGAAATGCAGCCCCAAACTTGCAAGGAACCTCCACCGTGCTTCACTGTTGCTTGCAGACACTCATTCGTGTACCGCTCTCCAGCCCTTCGGCAAACAAACTGCCTTCTGCTACAGCCAAATATGTCAAATTCTGATTCATCAGTTCAGAGCACCTCCTGCCATTTTTCTGCACCCCAGTTCCTGTGTTTTCGTGCATAGTTGAGTTACTTGGCCTCGTTTCCAAGTTGGAGGTATGGCTTTTTGGCTGCAAGTCTTCCATGAAGGCCACTTCTGACCAGACTTCTCCGGACAGTAGACGGGTGTACCAGGGTCCCACTGGTTTCTGCCAGGTCTGAGCTGATGACACTGCTGGACATCTTCTGATTGTGAAGGGAAGTAAGCCTGATGTGTCTTTCATCTGCTGCAGTAAGTTTCCTCGGCCGACCACTGCGTCTGCGGTCCTCAATGTTGCCCGTATCTTTGTGACAGGAAACCCCTGTCTGCCTTGAAATTTCTGCCTGGGAGAGACCTTGCTGATGCAGTATAACTACCTTCTGTCTTGTTGCTGTGCTCAGTCTTGCCATGGTGTATGACTTTTGACAATAAACTGTCTTCAGCAACCTCACCATGTTAGCTGAGTTTGGCTGTTCCTCACCCAGTTTTATTCCTCCTGCACAGCTGTTTCTGTTTCAGTTAATGATTGTGTTTCAACCTACATATTGAATTGATGATCATTAGCACCTGTTTGGTATAATTGTTTAATCATGACTATGACTGACTATATGCCTACAAAATCCCTGACTTTGTGCAAGTGAACCAAGAAGAATTGATGCCGTTTTGAAGGCAAAGGGTGGTCACACCAAATATTGATTTGTTGTAGATTTTTCTTCTGTTCACTCACTTTGCATTTTGTTAATTGATAAATATAAACTATTAACATGTATATTTTCAAAGGTTTTCTTACTTTACAGCATTTTTTCACACCTGACTAAAACTTTTGCACAATACTGTATATTCTCCAAATTGCCCTGTGTATTTTTGAACATTAAATATAATTTGTGTTAAAACTACCTTATGGCTTGTTATTTATTTCCTAGTACCTTGTTTTCCTATTATCCCCAAGTCGTTTTTCTAGATCTTTCTGGTTTTCACCTAAGCCTCTATTTTGACCTTGGTTTATGGATTTGGAAAAGTCTCAATAGACTGTGTTGCCTTGGAGACTCAAATAAGAGGAGGAAGGTCCATGCTGAGTGTTCCTGCTGACTAGTGCATTTTAATTTTCACTGCACTCATTTGAATAAAGATATGCTATGTGAAAGTCTGTGTTCAGTCAATAGGGTTATTATTGATGTTCATATAATTATTTATCAGGAAATATGCCACAGCACTGTTTTTCAAATCTGATTGGCCAGAAGGTGTTGATTAATTTTTGTGAGGAGACATTTATTTAGCATTTTTCTCCACCATCATTGCTTTGTAACAATCAAAGGCAAAGCTGTACCTTAGCATTTTCTATCACAGGAAAGTCTTCAGAACATAATTTTTTTTATTAATAAATGAAACATTGTTAGTCTTGGCAATTCGCTACAGTATAAGAGGAATAAAACCCTTTAAGATGTGCTGTTATAGGAAAATAATAAGCACTTGTATTTTATTCCTTAATTAAATACTGAATGGAAACAAATCCATTTAGCTGCATAAGAACTATTTGTATGAATATATGTAGATAATTGCTTTCATTTCATTGTCAGGGACTGACAAGAATGATGTAAATTTGTTTGATTCTATAATTATATACACTCCCTGGCTAATTTATTATGCACATCGTACTGGGTAGGGCCTCCCTTTGCTCAAAGAACAAGATGTTGGAAATACTCCTTTACCATTTTGGTCCATGTTGACATGATTGCATCACATAATTGCTGCAGATTTGTTAGCTGGACTTTTATGCTGAAAATCTCCCTTTCTACCATACTAAAAGGTGCTCTGTTGGATTCAGATCTGATGATTGGTGAGGCCATTGAAGTACACTGAAGTCAACGTCAGGTTCAGTCTGCTTTATCACATTGGAAGCCATTATAAAATGGGTGAATTAAGCTCATAAAAGGATGTACATGGTGAGCAACAATACTTTGTTTGGACCATTGTGTGCCAAAAAAAAAGCATTCCCCACAACACTACACCACCACCACCACCACCACCACAGGTTGAGTCTGTAGAGTCATGCTGTTGATGCCAAATTCTGACCCTACCATTTGCATGTTGCAGCAGAAATCAAGATTCATTAAGACCAGGTAAAAGGTAAGCATCAACTGTGCAGTTTTGGTTCACCAGTGAGTGTATATGCATGATAAAATTCACAAAATCTAGTAACATTTCTCAAACAGCTAATGGAACTGAACTCAATTTTGGAGACTACTGTATGGACTGGGAGTCTGAGGTGTAGCTCTTACCTTGCCCCGAGCTGTAGATTGCTTTGACTGACTTCTTCACCTTCTGTAGAGCCGTTCGGTCCTGATCCAGCGCCTGCCGAGAGTGACAAAGAGAAAAGAGCTTAAACGCATTACATCAGTATAGCTCCAAATCTTAACTGTTTTTCACAGACAACATGCAGAGACAACTGGTTAATGTAACTGTTCGTTCATTCAGGCTGCACCTTAAGATGTGAAACGGAAGCAAAGGGAATTCCGTCTTTCACTGTAACCATAGCAACAGGGCAAGATGCCTGTGTCGGACAGCTTTTTTGGCCCAGATAGGTGAATAGGCAGCAAGACAGAAACTCAGTGAGTGCAAAGGCTTCTGTATTACCTACAGTTTCCATTAGTCCTCCAACATTGGGAGGACTGGAGAAAAAGAAAACACAGCTCTAATTACAGACTAAATGATTAAAGGAGAGACAGAAAGTTCAATGTCAGAGGGAAAAGAAAAGAAAAAAAATCCCACCAACCTCCTAATGCGAGTAAATACATGCAATACCAAACTTTAATTCTCACAGGCTAAATTACTTGGCATAGCAGTGATGCGGCAGAGCCACAGCTGCTTAGCAACAGTGTGCACGATACAGACTAAATCCTCACAGGGTCTTGTTCATCACATGAGATTTTAAAACCAGATTTAACGATTAACCCATCTGGACCAAATTTTCTTTACTTTATATCCTTAACACTATTTTTTTTTTTTTTTAAATATCCCAATGTGATGTTATGTACTCGTCTAATGACTAGTGAAATAAGATAAAAGATATATGATCCCAGACACATCCTTTCCATCCCTTATTTACAGTCTGTCTGTCTCACACACACTCGTCTTTCTATCCTTATGAGGATCCTTCAATTGATGTAATTATTAATGCAGCTAATTAACGCTATGCCCACACCTACATCTAAACCCTCATATCAGTGACCAAACTCAGTGACATAAAATGAAATAGCCAAAATGTTTCCTTTTAAATAGCTTTTAATAATAAAAGATACAAACACACACACGCGAACACACGCAAAAATAAATCAAGTTCTTAGGGGTGTAATGCAAAAAAATTTTTTTATGCGCATCGTTGAAATGCTGAATCAGCATTTTATTAATTATGCATCTAATGCAATTGCTTGAATTGTTTGAACACCAGAGGTCCCAATCTGCACAGCCTATAAAGTTAAAATATATAGAGCACACTGGGCATGCTCTCTGGGACACGCATTATTATGTTATACAGTTACACAACCATGTTATAACAGTTAAAGAGAGCTATTCAGCAGCTTTCAAACGACACCAGGCCCACGCCGCTGCAACCCACAGTGACCAAGAAAGCTGCAGACGTTGCCGATTTTGGAGCTCTATTTCCGGTTAAAATGACTCCTCAGGTGCTACAATGGAGATCATTATGTTTCAATCCATCACAGACTTTGTTTAGATCAAATTTATTTCTTTTTAAGATATTGTGAACCTGTATTACATTTTGTTTGATGAAATTCAGATTCAGAAATTAAAAAGGTTTTTTTTTTTTCAGTCATAATTTTTCTTCAGATTTTGTTCAAAATATTCTGAGAATCGAATTGAATCAAATCATGAAGCCAGTATTGTGAATCAAACTGAATCGTGACCACAGTGTATCATTACACCCATAGAAGTTCTAGATATAAATGCTGAAAAACAACGTTGTCATGAAAATTGCACCTGGTGTCATTATATAAGAAGTTGCCATAGGAAAGTTGCCAAGATTTCACAACACACTCTCAAACTAATGATTTGGAAGGTAAGAGAGAAGCCAGCAGTCACTCGAGATGAGTTGCAGGACGACCTGAAAGCAGCAGGAACAACAGTTACACAGAGAATAATAAGCAAATGAACTGCACCGCAATCATCTCTGTTCCTAAAGCTTAAACATAACACCTCTGATAAAAAAACAAAAAATTAAAAAAAGAAACATAGGGATGTGCATCTAAAAGCATTTAGACAAATCAGAACTCCCTTGGAACAATATACTCTGGTCAGATTAAATAAATTGGCAACAATTCAGCTCATCATGTTGGGAGGGGAATTCAACCAACCATCTCATCAACCAATAAAGTGAATCTGGAGAGAAGATGGACGTTTCAACAAGACACTGACTCCAAACATACGGCCAAAATAATTCAAGAAGGCCTTGCATGGCCTAGCCAATCTCCTGAGTTGAATCTTTATGGACGATTCTTAAAATTACGAGTCCATCAGAAGAACCCCTGTAACCTTGGGGAAGTGAAGACGATTTGCCAAGAGGACTGGTGTGGTGTTCAAATACTTTTTTCAGTTTCATTTTTAAACATACCTTTTTGTTTATGCTTAATAAGTGAATATGTATGAATGAGTATGAATAAGAACGTGTCTCTAAATATACACTTTTTTCATAATTTTTATAAGTATGAAGTCAAAAGAAATTGTGTGTGTACATTTTTTTAGATATGCACTGGAACTATATTAAATAACAAAAACAATCTGAATATTCACCCTGTTTCCCGTCAATATACAGTTGCAATCAAAATTATTCATCCCCCACCACAAATCAGGTTTATTCTCAATATTTACAGACTTTCAGCTGTTTGCAATGAACAAATCAAACAAAAGCAATTGAAATAGCTCAACACAATGAATGTTTCAAGTGGTTTCCCGAAATTCAACTGAAAATGCAACTTATGATGACTTCTCCCGTTTCAAAATTATTCAACCCCCTGAAGAGAATCCCTCACAACAGCACAAATATGCAAAACAGGTGTTGTCTCAAGCATACTTGATGCAACTAATCAAGGGCTTCATTAGTTGCACCAGGTGTGCTTGAGCTGGAACACATGAAATACCTGAACTGGCTAGGGGCAGAAAATACATGAAATACCTGGACGGGGCAGAAAAAGGAAGCTATCAACGGCTGCAAACAGATTTCTGAGAAGGCAGGTTGTGAAAAACCCTCGAGTGACTGCAAAAGACCTGCAGCAAGACTTGGTGGCAACAGGCACTGAGGTTTCAGTGAGTACAGTAAGGCGCGTATTAAATGCAGAAGGTTTCCATGCCATAACTCCAAAACGTACAACACTACTGACCCAAAAGTACAAGAAAATATGGCTCAAAATCATATAAATAAGCCACAGAAGTTTTGGGATTCTGTTCTGTGGAGCGATGAACAAAACTGGAACTTTTCAGCACGATGGATCAGAGGTATGTCTGGAGAAAGAAGAATGAAGAAAGAACACTCTGTCCACAGTCAAGCATGGTGGTGGTTCAGTGTTGCTCTGGGGCTGCTTTGCATCCTCTAGGCACTGGAAACCTGCAGTGTGTGGAAGGCAAGATGGATTCATAGAAGTATCAGTAAATCCTAGGAGAAAACGTCATGCCATCTGTGAGGAAGCTGAAGCTTGGGTGTCATTGGACCTTCCAACAGGACAATGATCCCAAGCATACCTCAAATTCCACCAAGGCTTAGTTGTAGAAGTCGTCCTGGAAGATTCTGCAGGGCCATCACAGTCATCTTACTTGAACCCCATAGAAAATCTCTGGTGGGATTTGAAGAAGGCGGTTGCAGCACACAAACCCAAGAATATTACTGAACTGGAGGCCATCGCTCATGAGGAATGGGCTGAGATTCCTCAGGAATGCTGCCAGAAGCTGGTGTCTGGCTATCCATCTCATTTGCAGCAGGTCATAACCGCAAAAGGGTGCTCTACTAAGTACTAAAGCCATGAAGGGGTTGAATCATTTTGAAACTGGAGAAGTCATTATAAGTTGCATTTTCAGTTGAATTTGGGGAAACCACTTGAAGCATTCATTGTGTTGAACTATTTCAATTTGTTCATTGCAAACAGCTGAAAGTCTGTAAATTTTGAGAATAAACCTGATTTGCATTATTCTGAGGTTGAATAATTTTGATTGCAACTGTATAACAAACAAGTCAAACTCAAAGTCAACAGCATCAAAAGGGATGCCTCTTCCACCAAGAAGTCTAGTTCATCTTGTTACTAAATTGAATGCCAGAACTACCGTTAAAATATACTTCAAACAAGAAGGAAGCTACTGAAGAAAAACTATTTCAGACATTTGACCTTGCTGTGACCTGGACACTGTTTGGCTCAATTTCAAAATCTAATCAGTTGGTTACAATAATTCCATATAAATCCTACAAACATTCAACCACTCATTCTTGAGAACGAGAATCTCGGAAAGACAGATGGACGGACAACCCAAAAATATGAGGTGAAGACATAAAAACAAAAGCACAAAAAGATCAAATTCTCTAATTGGGCTTCTGTTCTCATTTTAGAGAACTGTTTTAGAGACTTTTGTATAAAATCTCCATCCACCTAAAAATACACAGTCTTTGGTATAGTTCCGGTCAGCAATGCCATGTTCTTAATGTATGACGAAGTTAGGAACATGCTACGAGGAAGCATTGCAGCAGAAGTAGTAAGGTAACAGTCCCCTGCACTGAGAAATGCAGGTTGCCGTAGTATGATGTGGGGTGGACGGTTGGGGGGTTATTCTTTTTAAGTGAATCAGCTCATTGAGACAAAGGGCAGGAGCACCCCTTAAACAGTTTTTTTTTTTTCCCCCCAAATTATTAAAGGCATCCTGAAATCAATTTTTAACCATGTTATCTCATGGCCTTGGTCAGATGCACAATTTATCCTTACTGATCACTTCATGAAATGAAATAAAATTAAATTAAATAAATAAATAGTTGGTAATATTGCACTAAAATGCAATCGCATCTGATTTTTTGACTGAATTACTGTAGAGTCATGAGTGAGATAAAGAAAACCAAAAAACATTAACTTTAACAGTTGTGACATGTTGAGATACTCATGAGTTGAGCACAAACTGTGGCCTCGGCATGTGGGTTACCACCGACTGCATGATGACAATACTCAGACTGATACTGAAAATGAGTAAATTAGGATGAGTGCTTTTCTGATTTCCTGCTTTTGCATGTAATGATAAACATGCAGAATTCTAAAGTTGTCTAAACTCTAAACTGCATGAATACATACAGTACTGTGCAAACGTTTTAGGCACATGCAAAGAAATGCTGTAGAGCAAAGATGCCTTCAAAATAATGAAATTAAATGTTTCTACATTTTTTAAAAACACTGTAAAGATCAGTAAACAGTAGTAAATGAAACAAAGCCAATATTTGGTGTGACAAAAAAAATACAAATGAAAATAAAAATAGTAGTCTCCGGTACAATTAGTGCAGTTTTATAAGGAAATGAGCTGGTAAGTTTTATTGAGCATCTTGCAGAACCAGACACAGTTCTTCTGGACACTTTGATTTTCGCACTCGCTTCTTATTTTTGCAGCAAAACCCAGCAGCCTTCATTGTGTTTTTGTCTGAAAAGTGTCTCTTACGTAAGATGCTGCTTTCTTTAATGACATACAAACATTTTTCTGTAACATTTAATTTTGGGCTAGAAAACTAATGTTTGGGAATTTAAAATGTTTTTTTTTTGTACTGACTTGATAATGTAGAAGTCATAAAATAAAAAAATCTATAACAAAGTTTACTAAAAAAAAAAAAAATAGGGTGCCTAAAACTTTTGTTTTACTGTATGTGTAAAAGTTGTCTATGTAAAACATTTCCCCCTCAAATGATACTTTCAGAATCATGCCAAGCCAAATTCCCCCGCCTCTGAGACAAAACCTTTCAGTTTTGCTTTTCACACAAAGTGTGTTTTGAGCCCTGATGAAGCCCTGATGAAGCCAAAGTCCACTGTACAGCCATTAGCACAGTAAATCCTGAAATTCAGCAAGGAAATGAAACAGGAGTGATAAACAACCATGGTGGAACTGAGACGGAAGCCGAGGCTGGAAGCAGCTCGTCAGCAAGCATGATGCATCGACCTCAGAGGCATGCGTGTAGCAGATAGTCCAGCCGTGCTCTGACCTGCTGTGTGTTTACATCTTAGGTTCAGTCTCAACACACCACTTCCTGTGGAGAGACACAGCCAGGGGGAGAAAGCAACAGAGCGAGCAAGAGAGTAAGTGAGAGAGAAGGCAGGATGTAGATGCAGAGTTGTGAACCACTGATAGTGAAAAGACTGTGCTGTAACATGCTCGCTGCGACCTTCCCTCTGTAAACTGTGTAATTTGATGCCCCACGCACGGATTACACTTTACTACTTTTATTTATTTTATTTTTTTTAACATTTCACACATCCTTGTGTCTGAGAAATGACAGGTTCATGTTTATAACTTCACACGATAATAGCAAGCCATAGCATATCATATCATTAAAAATACAAAGAATTAAGATGAAGTGAGGTGAGCAACTGAGCTATGTGTGGGGCCAAGTGAGTGAGGAGGCTGGTTGTACTCCAGAGAACGTCCTAAATCAGACTTATGAGAGCCATGTTGGTTTTTCAGAACACTCACAGGTTCCTGGATATTTGCAGGTGTTCGTTAAACTATGGGGTTGGGGGAGTAAAGAGCACACAGATGGTGGTGTTGTCCAGATTTTAAAAATTTATCAATGCCGTTCCGATAAAATAGTTTAAAGTCCCTCGAAACGCGCTGCATTATTTGATGTGTTGATGTAATTTCCACTGAAACAGGATCAGGGCGGGACATATCGAGTGGCTCCTCCCCCTTTTAAAATAGCCACTAGCGTTTAGATTACCTCACAGCCCGTGCTAATCCGTACTTGACAGTTAGTACCATGGACTCGAGCCCAAGCAATAGCAATGTGTTGGATTCACTTGTGGAGGAGTTTACTCCACCTCCTTCACAAATACCTCCTTCTTCAAAAGTAAATGAACTCAGGTCATTTCCTTCTTAACCAACTTATAGTTGGAAAACTGAATAAATTGCGCTGGTTCATTTTCAGCCATATTCCAGCAATATTATCAGTGGCCATAATTTCAAGGACTCCCCAACAAGACATTGGATCCCTTTACCAGAGTAGCTTAGGAAATAACAGTACCAGAGTGTGTGAGTATCTCACTACCACAAAACCAATTATATTCACACAGTATCATGCTCTTGACTGGCTATGGTGAGATACCGTGAAGTTGGATAAGGAGAATAGAGTAATGAGAAGTCACTGAGGAGAAAATGAGAGAGTGGCCTAGCAGGTGTCCTCGCCATCCTGATAATCAGTGTCTGAGTGACAGTAATCACGACCATGGCGCAGAATGCTGCAACACTAGATCTCCTCATTAAACACACACACTACTACAGTTGCCATGCCAACATTACAAACTCTCTAAAAAAAATCCCAATAAGACTTTTTTTTTTCTTTCTTTCTTTTAAGAAGAAGCCTTCTTGAAGTCTCATGACAAGGCCATGACTCTGGCTTTACTGACTGTGGTTGCTTTCATAAGCATTTATAAACATCGTTATGTCTTATAAGTAAGTTATGAGTGTGTTGTAAATGTTTTAACAGAAAGCATGATTTCATCTCTGCAGCTGTAGATGTTTATAACTGCAGTCTTTTTTTATTCCAGACATATACAATACAGATTCACACAAAAAAATTAATTTCATAAGCAAGAGAAACATAACATGCAAAGCCGTGCTCCTTGAGGAAATTACTGGCTGTGCTCTCCATTGAAAACATATGTTAGGCTCCATTCATTAGCTTCACAAGAGCATGAGGTCATTTTCTACACTGAGGAACTGCTGAAAGAACCAGCACAAGACTTTCTCCAAATTTACCCACACACACACACAACACTGCAATCGAAGGGTGCACAGGTATTCTCAGGTTAAACGTTTTTAGTTCTGCCTCAAATGTCATTTAAGAAAAAAAAAATTCAACTGTACACCAATTTAGGAATGGCTGTCTCCTAAAATGTAAGATTATGTAACTCTGAATGTAAGATAATTTATTGCTTATGGTTTTTAATTAGTAAAATGTAAATTAAGACATTATAAAGCTCCATAAAAACATTGTTTACTTGGGATTCACAGAAATTTCAGCCACTAAAAGCAGAAAAAGATTAAATAGACAGTCATCAGTGAAATCAGTGAAAATGTCAGCCATGTGGAAACAGGTCACGGTTTCTACAAAGGACATTAAACAAGTGATTTGTAGTCACTGTTCCTGCCAAGTACACTAAATGGCCAAAGGTTTGTGGAGACCTGACCATCACACCCATATGTTCTTGCTGAATAACCCATTCCAATGTTGCTGTTATAATAACCTCCACTCTTCTGAGAAGGCTTTCTAATAGATTTTGGAGCGTGGCTGTGGGGATTTGTGATCATTCAGCCATTAGTGAGGTCAGGTGAGGAGGTCTGGTGTGCAGTCGGCATTCCCATTCATCCCAAAGATGTTCAGTAGGGTTGAGGTCAGGGCTCTGTGCAGGCCACTCAAGTTCTCCCTCACCAAACTTGGCAAACCATGGAGCTCGCTTTGTGCATAGGGGCATTGTGATGCTGGAACAGGTTTGGGCCTCTTAGTTCCAGTGAAGGGAAATCTTAAAGCTACAGCATACAAAGACATCGTATACAACTGTATGCTTCCAACTTTGTGGCAACAGTTTCAGGAAGACTCTCATATGGGTTTTATGGTCAGGTCTCCACAAACTTTTAGCCATATAGTGCATCAACAACCAAGGACACCACTATAGGTTTGATATACCACTTGAAAACATGGCATCCAGCTCAGTATGTAGAAAACAGCAACCCTCCAGGAGCAAAAAGGAAAGTCACTGCTAGCTCACCAATGCCACCTGTAGCCACAGTATTTGAAAAGATAAAAAAAAAAAAAAAAATTCACAAACAACAGTGCTAAAGCACAAACTATAACTAAAAAATTATGGAATTCATGACCAAACAATCTCTGTTGTCAAGGATATTGGATTTTGTAAGCCAGTAGAGCATATTGAGCCTAGTAAACGCTATTTTTCAGATAAATGCCCATCAGACATGAACAACAGCAGGCATTCATAGAACTCCTGGCTAAGACATTTCAACCCCTCCACATATAGTGCAACATTTTATATTAAATTCGGTTTTGATAATAGTACTTGACAGAGGTACCATGTGGACTTTATAGTAGAAACTGCCAAATGACTGGCCTGAGCACCCTGGACAAGCAGATTTTGTGTCTGCTAGTATCCATGTATGTATCAATCCATCCATTTTCCATACCGTTTATCCTACACAGGGTCGCAGGGGAGCCTGGAGCCTATCCCAGGGAACTCAGGGGACACCCTGGACGGGGTTCCAACCCACTGCAGGGCACAATTGCGCGCACACACACACACACACACACACACACACACACACACACACACACACACACACACACACATTCACCACTACAATGCATGTCTTTGGACTGGGGGAGGAAACTAGAGTACCCAGAGGAAACCCCCAAAGCACGGGGAGAACATGCAAACTTCGTGCACACAGGGCGGAGAAAGAAAATCGAACCCCCAACCCTGGAGGTGCGAGGCAAGCGTGCTAACCACTAAGCTGACAATGAAATCATTCATCATAATTCATTTATTGCATGACAATTAATTGTCAACCCTAATGTGATAATTTTTACAGGCCTACAAGTCTGTACTGACTTATTAATTGCGATCCAAATGTCCATTCTACTTGTACTTGTTCTGGTTATATCTATCAATGCTGAAAACCATCAGCCAAGCAGAACAAAAAAAAAAAAAAAAAAGAGAACAATCTGCCAAAAAATAGTTTTTAGAGGACTCTCTGCCAATCAGTGCTTTTATTAGAAAAGCTTCAATAAGACCTGCACACTCATTGCTGTGTGCACAGATGTAGGTCAGCGGGGAACTGCAACAACCGGCCACCAGATGAAACACGACACTCTCTCGCTCTCTCTCTCTCTCTCTCTCTTTCTGCAAAAAATGGCACACTTTAATGGTTGTGTGTGGAAAGTGGAGTGTTTAATTCCAAGAAAAGTGCTGAGGCCAGAATTTATTGGCTGTTGTGAGTCAGAGCTGAAGAACCACTCCACTACCTTCCACAGCTTAAATCTGCCAAGAAGGGAGAAAGCAACACATTTTTCTAACCCCGACTACAAAATCAACACAACTGAAAATATCATCACACAACACTGACTGAACTTAGAGCCCTTGTCAGAATCAACACTGCTAAGACATGCCAAAGCATTTGCAGGCTCAGTGAACAAAACGCAGGGTTCTGGATAGAACAAGAGCAGCTCGCTGTTTTAATGATGGCGTGTTTATTACGTATCCATGGCAGCGGACGTTCTGATACTCAGCCCAGAATGTTCGGGTCTTCTTTAGTCCTTAAGATTTTATGGTCTCCGGCTAAAGCCTAAATCATAAACCACACGCTCCCACACAAACGCACAAACACACACAGATTCAGGTGGGGATTCCCCAGGAAGTTGAGGAAAGCCAGTGCACACCTTGGCAGAAGATTCTGGCTGAATGGAATATGCTTCCCCAAAAACATGATTAAATAAATAAATAAATAAATAAATGCCTACATCAGATAGAAACGCTATTTCAGGCACATCTTGGTTTTCATTTATAAACTTTCCGATTTTAAAGGGAAAAACACATCCCATTGAACATATAATGTCTTCTTAACAGTTACAATTATAGATACGAAAAGGAGGAGTACTAATAATTGTTTTTTTTTTGTTTTAAATCTGGTTAAGACTAAAGGTCTCCATCAGGACTGTGATTCCCTGGGAGGTTTGGATTTTAATGCTAAGCTGTCAGATATGAAGCTCACAGGACAAACAAAGACCATGTTCATTAATGTGTTGAGCTGAGCAATGCATTTACAGCATCCTTAGTAACTGCCTGGTCAGGGTCCGGGTGGGTTGTGTATAATTTAGGAAACACAACCAACTAAATTCTTTAGAAAATATAGTTGGCAGGTACAATCAAATATTAACCGTGTGAACCTATTATGAACTGGAGTGATGTACCGGAGGTTGAGGAATTGTCAGAATATACACAGCATGCAGACAGTGCTGGCATTTCTTCCTCTGCTTAGGGCGGAAACAGGCGAGCTGCAGCACTCAAGATTCCACAGGAAATGTGTCCCAAAAGAATGCTCCATGCCATCCTCAGCCTTTTCCTGAGAAACCGTCAATTACATAACCAGAAAGTCCCAGAAGTCCGGAATCACAAATACAAGTTTAGAAAGTGCACTGAGCAAACAATATCATCTTTTTTTTGTTTTGTTTGTGCACAGATCAATATATCTTATTCACTAGTCAGTGGTTTCTTCACTTATAAAGAATGAAGAAATACCCAAGCAAAGTGTCAGTTATGTTGTTAGCCCACTTTACACTATTAAAAAAAAAAAAAGCCCACCATATTTACCAGGAGGGCTGAAATAACAGTTGGTCACAATTATTTCAAAGTGTTATGAAGAGATATTTCACTAAATTAGAGCTGCAGTATTGCAGTATGCTTGAGCAGCTGCCTTGGACTTGTTAAGTCAATATTTGGTGTGACAAAAAAATAAAAATAAAAATAGTAGTCTCTGGTACAATGTGTGCAGTTTTATAAGGAAATGAGCTGGTAGGTTTTATTGAGCATTTTGCAGAACCAGCCACAGCTCTTCTGGAGACTTTGACTTTCGCACTCGCTTCTTATTTTTGCAGTAAAACCCAGCAGCCTTCATTGTGCTTTTTGTCTGAAAAGTGTCTCTTATGTAATATGCTGCTTTCTTTAATGACATACAAACATTTTTCTATAACATTTAATTTTGTGCTGGAAAACTAATGTTTGGGAATCTAAAATGTGTTTTTTGTACTGACTTGATAACATAGAAGTCATTAAACAAAAAATCTATAACAAGGTTTGTACTACAAAAAATAGGGTACCTAAAACTTTTGCACAGTACTGTGTGTGTGCAAAAATGATAGGCACCCTATGAATTCATATGATAAGAAAAATATATTTGAAGTATATTCCCATTGATATTTTACATTTTTTAGTACACCTGGGTGACTTCCTGACTTCCTGTTTCACAGAGGTATAAATATGAGGTAATAGGCCAAATCCCCTTAGTCATTCATAACAATGGGTAAGACCAAGGAATATAGCTGTGATGTGCGGCAAAAGGTTGTTGAGCTTCACAAAATGGGAAGTGGTTATAAGAAAATAGCACAAGCATTGAAAAGGCCCATTTCCACCATCAGGGCAATAATTAAGAAATTCCAGTCAACTGGAAATGTTATGAATCAACCTGGAATTGGACGTGT
This sequence comes from Cranoglanis bouderius, assembly GCA_023630585.1. Taxonomy (NCBI): domain Eukaryota; kingdom Metazoa; phylum Chordata; class Actinopteri; order Siluriformes; family Cranoglanididae; genus Cranoglanis; species Cranoglanis bouderius. The sequence continues at coordinate 12,249,450 of CM042563.1, forward strand.
GTCTATATTGTCTCAACACACTGTGAAGAGGATGGTTCGAGTGGCCAAAAAATGTCCAAGGATCACAGCTGGAGAATTGCAGAGGTTAGTTGCGTCTTGGGGTCAGAAAGTCTCCAAAACTACAATCAGAAGTCACCTACATCACCACAAGTTGTTTGGAAGGGTTTCAAGAAAAAAGCCTCTACTGTCATCCAAAAACAAACTCGAGCTTCTTCAGTTTGCCAGACACTACTGGAACTTCAAATGGGTTCTATGGTCAGATGAAACCAAAATAGAGCTTTTTGGCATTAAACACCAGAGGTGGTTTTGGTGCACACAGAGAGGCAGCCATTTGGAAAAGTACCTCATGCCCACGGTTAAATATGGTGGTGGCTCTTTAATGTTTTGGGGCTATTTTTCTGCCAGAGGACCTGGACATTTTGTTAGGATACATGGCATCATGGACTATCAAATATCAACAGATATTAAATGAAAACCTGACTGCCTCTGCCAGAAAGCTTAAAATGGGCCGTGGTTGGATCTTCCAGCAGGACAATGATCCAAAACCTACATCAAAATCAACACAAAAATGGTTTACTGACCACAAAATCAAGGTCCTGCCATGGCCATCCCAGTCCCCTGACTTGAAACCCATAGAAAACCTGTGGGGTGAACTGAAGAAGAGAGTCCACCAGCATGGACCTCAAAATTTGAAGGATCTGAAGAGATTCAGTATGGAGGAATGGTCTCAGATCCCTTGCCATGTATTATCCAACCTCATCAGGCATAATAGGAGAAGACTCAGAGCTGTTATCTTGGCAAAGGGAGGTAGCACAAAGTATTGACTAAAAGGGTACCAATAATTGTTGCACACCTACAGTGGGTATCACCACTAGAATCAACCCCCTTTAAAATAATCACATTTTGTTGCTTTTCAGCCTGAAATGAAGACAGACACAGTTTTTGTTTTATCCAGCTGTATTTACTCAGTGCAACTTATAGCATCCAAGTGAAAGATATAACACCAACATGTCAGAATTTTATTTTTATTTTTTTTAAATAAAAAACAGAATCACTGAGTTGGAAAAAGGATCACCCCATTGCTTTAATTTGCCTTAATTTTTTAATTACAGCCTTTAGTCTGTTGGGATGTTTCTCTACTAACTTTGCACATCTAGACTTTGCAATATTTGCCCACTCTTCTTTGCAGAACTGCTCAAGTTCAGTTAAATTTGATGGTGACCGTTTGTGGACTGCAGTCTTCAAGTCATTCCACAGATTTTCAATGGGGTTTAAGTCTGGGGTCTGACTAGGAAATGCAAGGACGTTCATCTTTTTCTCTTTCAACCACTGTGTGGTCAGTTTTGCTGTGTGCTTTGGGTCATTGTCATGTTGGAAGGTAAACCTTCTTCCCACTGACAACCTTCTGGCAGAGGGCAGCGGATTTTCCTCAAGAATTTGATGGTATTTTTCCCCCATCCATTTTTCCTTCTATCCTGACAAGTGCTCCAGTCCCTGCTGCAGAGAAACACCCCCATAACAGGATATTACCACCTCCATGCTTTACTGTAGGTATGGTGTTATTTGGATGGTGAGCTGTATTGGATTTCCACCAGACATATCATTTGGTGCTGAGGCCAAATAATTCTCTTGGTAGTCTCTCTGACCAGTTTCCTCCTGGCTCTTTCATCCAGTTTGGAGTGACATCCTGATCCAGGGAGGGTCTGTGTTGTACCAAATACCTTCCACTTCTTAATAATAGACTTCACTGTGCTTCTAGGCATTGATAAAGCCTTTGAAATTTTTTTGTATCCATCTCCTGACTTGTGCCTGTCCACAACTTTATTCTGGAGATCTTTTGACAGTGCCTTGCCACCCATAGTTGATTGTTTGATTCAGTTGCAAAATGCTCCAGGAAAGCTCGTTTCATGCTGAGCTAATCAAAATGACCACAGCTGATCACAGTTGAAAGTCAAATGGCTTTGTGTGCCATTGAGAAGGTGATTAGCTACACCTTATTGAGTTTACAGTCATTTTTAGGAGGGGGGTGATCCTTTTTCCAACTCAGTGATTCTGGTTTTTTATTTATTTTATTTTATTTCTGACATGTTGGCGTTATATCTTTCACTTGGATGTTATAAGTTGGATAAAACAAAAACTTTGTGTTTGCAATTGTTTGATATCCATGAGAGCAGAGTATTTTTGTGAATTGTTTGAACAAAATATCAAAAGGCTAAACAATAAAGCAATTTTTCACAGCCTTCTTTGCTCATATTTACCAAGGGTGCCAACATTCGTGGAGGGAACTGTAGGTTCCTTCAGGGTTCCCTAATTTTCTCACACCTCCCAAAAACATGCCACTGGCTAAGATAAACTGGTGGTGCCCTATAATGACCTTGTATCCCATTGGGTACGTGTTATTCCTGCCTGCCACCTTGCGTTCCTGGGATACACTCTGGATCCGCAACCCTGACCAGGAAAAACCTGATACTGAAGATGAATGAATGTATTAGGTTTTCATAATGTAATAAAAACAGATTGGTGGACAGACAGTGCATTATCATCATAGCGACTTTAATACTTCTAACTGAAGGCTCATAGTGAAGCAACGTCCCAGTGGTGTGTCCTGTTTTACTACCAACAGTCACGTTATTTAATTTTCATGACTATCGGGTTTCAGTTGAGTGGCTCACTAGCATCAGATAGAGCATCAGGCTCAAGGTGACAAACACACAATGTAGCAAATGCCAGCCTGGCAGGACTGCACTCTGTGCCAGTGACATGACAATAAGGTGAGAATGAGTCAACATGCTTTACACACACACATACACACATTTTGGCAGTGCCAAGATCACTGTGGCCATTAATGAGGCACTTAAACCACGTGTCTTAACAAGCTGTTTCAGTGTGGCAGACGTTTTTGATCAAGCTCTTTCAAAATATCAACCAGTCCATCTATAAAAGCTGTATAAATGGAAGATATTTCCAAATAGAAGGCTCTCTCTTCTTAAAGACCGAAGATTTTTGGTTTTGTTAAGTGTCCATAGCACCCAGGTCAATGTTTAGGACTGGAATTGGCCATTTTCACCAAATCGTACTAGACATATTGTGACTAATATACAAACTATACTTTTCCATATATACATTTTTAGACAGACACTTTTATCCAAAGCTACGGACACCTGAGACAGAATCTAATCCTTGCACAATATCAACAGTTGCTCTCTTACAGTCACAGGGATTTGAACTTTCTTGTCAGTAGTAAGTACAGAACCAGAAGTTTCATTATACAAAGTTTAATGAGTTTATCCAGACTAAGGCTGTACTGCTCAGCCCTAATCTCCAGATCAAATTTTAGACTACACTGATGTTTTTGTCCCAGAGGGTAGTCCAAGACACACAAATGAGCCAGGCCGTGACAGCTCTTGAATGACAAGCATGCACCAAACACACACTTCAGTCACAGCTGAATGCAGCTCTGTCTGCTATTATTGTGCTGACAAAGGACCAGCAAACACCACTGGATCTGCACAGACCGAGCGCTTGAGGGACAGTGATGCAGCAATCAGGCAAAACTGCAAATCAGAGAATCAGAGAAACACAGTATGATGTGGACTCGTTTAAATAAGGCTCACATCTGTTCAACAGTCTCTTTCCATAAATTATAAATAATACCACACACATCTGTATTACAAGGATTAAAAAAGTGCTGATGCAATAGATATTCTTGCTCTGCTCTAACGGTTTGTTTAAGGTCAACTCACATTGTGTTATTTTTCTAGCTATTACACACAGATGTCTCCAACATTCTGGAAAAAAGAATAAAATATATTTTTTTAAATAGCTGGAAGAGGACTGCAGATGACAACACTAAAGACATTTTGTAAGCACAAAACGGACTTTTTCTTAATATATACAGTATATACAATTCATGCTGCTACTTTGGGAATCAAGTGGATTGCTGTTTATTTTTTTATTTTTTTATTTTTAGCATCAAAACTGGTCTATTATACAGACACATGCTCTTGAAAATCCTCAGAGTTCCAAACTGGCCACAAATCAATAGCTGGAGATCAGATCCATCATAGAATAAGTCACCAGAGAGATGCATCACAGTTGGAGTGGAAAAGAAGGGTGTCCTATGTGATCCAACACGCAAGAACAAAACAAAATGAATAATTCTGGAAACACTAAGCTTCTTCCAAAATCCACTCCAAAGCCTCCATATATTAAAACCATTCATATTTTTTAAAGCTTCTCTTTCCAGTAAAAGCTGAGGGAGCACATTATCCACAATACAATGCATACCTAATATTTGTATAATACACACTATCCTCATTTACATTCACCTTTGAGTACAGGAACATGAGGCCATGCACTCTCACTCTCTCTCTCTCTCTATCTGTTGGTGCCATGTGTGTAATGTGACCTTCCAAACAGTTGTAATTTGCATCTGTTTTTAGCTTCGTCAGCCATTCCTTTTCTTTCCTTTAGGTAGTAATGTGGAAAAACCCCAGATCGTTTCTGCCGTAGCGATCATTGAAACAAATGGTAAAATTGATCTCAATCTAAGATCTCTAATGCAAAGATGATTTCCTGAGTAATCAACAGGACAAATGAATAAGCTTTAGTGAAGTTTTTTTGTTTCTAAATTTTTGACTGAAAAAAAAAGGTTAAATAGGCCTACCCTTAAGTGTCATATCTAACATTTTACAGACGGGCTAATTTGAATGGTACAGACAGATTGTTTCTGTAGACGTCTGAAATCATTCTGCTGCTACCATCATGAGTTACATCATCAATAAAGATTAGTGTTACTGTATTACTGTTCCAGAAGCAGACATGCAAGCCCAAGCCATGACACTACCTCCACTGTGCTTGACCAATGAGCTTGTATGTTTTGGATCCGGAGCAGATCCTTTCTTTCTCAACACTTTGGCCTTTCCATCACTTTGGTAGAGGTTAATCTTAGTTCCAGAACTTCTGTAGCTCATCATTGTATTTCTTTGCAAATTTCAATCTGACTTTCCAATTCTTACTGCTGATGAGTGGTGTGCATCTTGTGGTATGGCCTCTATATTTATGCTCTTGAAGTCTTCTTCGAATACTGGACTGTGATACCTTCACCCCTGCCCTGTAATGGTTGTCGGTGATGTCACTAACTGTTGTTTTTGGGTTTTTCCTTCACAGTTCTCTCAATGTTTCTGTAATCAGGTGCTGTTGTTTTCCTTGGCCAACCTGTTCAATGTCTGCTGGTTAGTACACCAGTGGTTTCTTTCTTTTTCACAACATTCCAAACTGCTGTGCCCAACTCTTGTGCAATGGCTCCGATTTTCCCTTTTTTCTCAGCTTCAAAATGGCTTGCTTTTCTCCCATAGACAGCTCTCTGGTCTACATGTTGGTTTATCCTTTTTAAACAACAAATGCAGTTTTCACAGGAGAAACCCAGGTTCCAAAAACCAAGAGTAGACATTCAGAGCTATTAATTGTTTAAACAATCAATCTAACAGGGCACACCTGGGCAACAAGAAACACCTGTCAGTCACATGTTCCAATATTTCTGATCACTTGAAAATTAGGTGGGTTTATACAAAAGGTGCCAAGTTATTTACATCTAGGTGTAAATATCAGGAAATGAAAGCTAAAATTCTGATCTATCGGGTTCATATTTTGATCCTTTAGTTTTTGTATAGAAAAAAACAAACAAAAGAATTGGCCTTGCTGTTCCAATACTTTCTGAGGGGCCTTAGTGCTAACATAAAGTATGAAGAGTGGTGGTTTTAAAAGACTATTAGCTCAAGTGGAAGCTCCGAGTGCAAGGCACATATTGCTTTCCGTTAATGAGGAGCAGCTATTCTCAATCATAATGCAACTTAAAGCGGCTAATGGCGTAGTCTATTAGTGCTTAATGGCATAGAGATCTATTAACATTCAGTGGCTCTGTCCTTGCTCTAATGCTGCACTGCTTAAATGGTCAAATATCCACTGGCTTGCTGCATGGATCAAACATCTGTTCCTGGGCATTAGGGATTGGCATCTCCAGGAACTGTGCATGAATTGCTGCTTCTCTGATGCCAAATGGTGCCTGTGCATCTCACAAAGTCAGTCAGAATGTATTTGACTTTCACCTTTCAGTTACTTGAGACTGCAGAAAACTTTGATGAAGTTTGGTTCTGTTTATAGGGTTGTAAACCAACCTATTTAGAACAGCTATAATCTGCTGCATTTGAGTGAAAATGCGATGTCTATACCTTGGCAGGATTTGCTGCAGTGTAGAATATTTCAGCATGTCCTTGTATGAGAGATTTAGGCAGCTCCCATATCACTGAGGCACCGTGCGCACAGTCGCTCTGCAGACAGAGGATTATCAGCTTCCCACAGAGGACCTCCTCTCACGCGTGCACTCTAGCAAACCATGCACTTTTAAAAACAGCCAATAATGACAGCAAAGTGCCGCTCAGATGGAAAATATAACACCAGGCTTTTCCAGAGTTCATTCAGGTTTACCAAAGCTAAAGACTATGAAAGGAAAGCATTAGTGAAAGGGGGAGAATGAGTACAGCGACTCCCTTCTACTCAGCCATGTTTTCAGCAGGCTGTCTATACATCGACAGTGCCATCTGTTCCTCGTATTCAAACAGGAGAAACGGGAATGTGAGCAATGCCATGGAAACTATTATCACGCACAGAACGAGGGATTAGGACGGAAAGAGATGGCAAAGAACAGACAGAATGGGGCCGGAACAGATGGGGGTCGAGATGAGCAGGAACACAAGAAATGGCCAGGTGTAGCATCCAACATGTCTTGAGATAGGAAGTATTTAAATATTTGCAAGTAGTTGCAATGACAAAACAATAATAAATACACTACAGCGATTGAAGTCTAGTACCAAACTGCAATCATCCTGCAATTTCCCTTGAGATGTACACATTTTCTAGCTATGTATCTAAACGACAAAATGCAAATCCTTTTCATTCATCTTCAGTAAGCATGTTATACTGGTCAGGGTCATGGTGGATCTGGAGCCTATCCCAGGAATACTGGGTGTGAGGCAGGAATACACCCTGAATGGGATACCAGAGCACCATGCGCGCACACACACACACACACACACACACACACACACACACACACACACACACACACACACAAACACTGACACACTCAATCACATCTAGGGGCAATCTAATCTTAACCAATCCACTTATTGGCATGTTCTTGGGAGGTGGGAGGCAAACTGAGAACACTGCAGAAACCCATGTAAACATGTGGGGAACAGAATCTCCACACAGACAGTAAGCCGAGCTCAGGATAGAACTGGGAACCCTCAAGCTGTGAGGTGGCAACAGTACCCATGGAACACTTTTGGAGCCAGATTCTTCATTTAAAATGCTGTGATTAGTGACAATGGCACTGAAGGCACAACCTAATCACTAGACCTAATCACAGTAAGTGATTTGCGAATTGAACACAAATGCAAAAATATTGTGTTGGTGTACAACCAATAAGATGAGGTCCACAAATGAGTCCTGAAAGAGTCCAGATCGCATTTCAGGCTAATTATTGGTCCAATACTGATACTAAGTACCAGATCAGTGTGTCCCTACTTGTTTTGATGTTCGTGAAAGCAAAGCAGCCAGAAAAGGAGGGAGAGAGGGAGCAGAATTGGACGGGGACACCGAAAGCAAAAAACAAGGCTGACTCATTCAAGTGACTATGCCATGACTCCAAGAGCAAATGTGTTTTACATATTTACACACATGCTGTTGTCACAGGTCGTGCATGGCAAACAAACACAAACGCCAACAGACTGTTAAGTAAGGAAGAACGCACAACGTATTATAAACTGGAACTGGTGTCAGTGGTGCACCTTCTGACCAATCAGAACCAAGCAGTCAATATCACAAGAGTATAAAATCATGTTACATGATAAGATGAAAAGAAACAAACAGCAGTTCTAAAGAAAGAGGCTGACAATTTAACCCTGTGACTGTTCATCTGAGACACTGGCTTGGTGAAAGGTGAGTCATTGTGGTCTCCCTGCCTGCCAATGAAAGAAAAGCCACCTGCTAACGAGGATAAGGACCTGACAGACTGCACACAGGAGAAACCAAATACCACCATATGGAACTCAAAACCCACTTAAAAAACCTCTACAGAGTGACTAAGCATCAATACCAGCATGAAAAATCACTGATAAAGAATACTCAAAGGCCTGTGAGAGAACATCCGTACAGTGTACAGACACCAAAAGTAAAGCCACACTACAGGATGTACCTAATCGATCAGGACTTAAGCCACAGATGGTGATAAAATGACATGTTGGTTCTACCACATGACGTCATGTAGAGGGGACTTAAATAAACCCTGGCTAGCTGAACCACAAACTGAATATGTCATGTTTGATATAGTGTCATATAGTGCACTATTTAGGCGTATTTCGAAGAAGAGGTGCCAATATTGCCAACACGAAAATCCTAGCACGAGTCGCTATTTGCTTTTTCAAATGTATGCCAAGCAACAGTAAGAAAACAGTGAGGCAAATGTCTGGTGCAATCATTACTTATTAATTAACAGCTTTTTTTTTTTTTAGCAACCAAGGTTGCCACAGTCTCACCCACTTGTTTACTGTTGACTCACAAGACTGAGGCTCATGAATTCACAGGCCAAAGTTCACCTACATAAAAATCAGTCTGAAGCCAAAGTAACCATCTTTCACCGTAACCATACAGTGTTCTTTCCCCTTCGGTGAATTGGCCATTCTCCTGGATGAATTTTAATGGGCATTTAGGTCTTTTTATTTCGAGTTTTCGAGTGATTCCCACATTACCATACAGCTAAACCGTATGGTTTAAACATGTTGACTGAATTCTCCATGGACTATTAGATTCCCTGGAAATTTCCTTCTGATTTAAAGTGTCTTGTCAGAATAGATACTCGGGTAGCTAACTTACAAAAGCGTATTAATGTAGTTGAAAAATGGTATTTAGCCATTGGTATGGTATTGAAGGTTTTTGGTAGTGGTGCGTCACTTTTCATACTTCTGTATTTTTATGGTTTCAGTTCGCTAGGTGATTTGTAACATTCAAATTGTTTGTCTAACTACAAGTCAAGGCCATATGTTTCTGGAGCAGCGGTTAGTAAGTGAATTTAGTCTGGTGTTTGTCCTTACTGCTGCCCCACACAGTGCTCTATACAGAACAGTCTATATAATAAATAGTGAATTAGTGAGTGAGGGAGTGATTTTAGACACAGCATGCTGGAGCAAGCCATGTGATCTACAGCAATAAATCATTGAGGATGATGTAATATGACCAGCTTGTTTTTTTTCTTATTACTAGGATGAGGATGAGTCATTCTGGTGGAGCACCATCTAAATCACCAGACATCTTTATCCCCTCATTTGTTTTGATTAAACTGACAATTATACATTGTTGCAGTTATTACATTTTTCACTATGACTCTTTGACTGTTTAATTTCTCTAATGAACAGTTATAGATATTATGTTTAGCTCATGATGGCCCCAACACTGAGAAGGTAAAATGTGTGTTAAAAAAGGACTGCTTGTAAATAGAAAACAAAAAGGATATTTTAATCCCTGTCACATGACCCCTATTTCATACTTAAACTCACATCTGTCATCTGGATGACCTCCAAGCAAGCCGCAAGAGATTTTGTGTATGTATTGCCATAGATATCATTTACATGGTTAATATTAGAAATGGAGATATACTGTGTTTTATAACATATTAAGATAAAATCAGCCAAGTAGTGAACTGAACATGAGGGTTTATTCCACTGTGGCCTGTGTGCAGTTCATTCAGCTTCTCCACAGATCATACTACCATCTACCAGCAATATTTAAACATTTCTCAGCATAGTACTCAGTATCTGACATATTGATTGATCAGATCCTGATTGGTTGTCTGGTTTGAGGCATTGTCCCTGAGCCAAGCAAATATGATTCATGGAGCAATTTTCTTCTTACATTTATATCTGGTTTAAATTGATGCATAATTTTGTGCTCAGCAGCTGGTGTTGCCACATACTATTGGTTACAAAAAAACAACAACAAATGTAATGATACCAAAAATAATTAGAGAAACGCAAGTCATGGAGAAACGTGATGTGAAAGTGGACAGAGTTGGATATTGAATTGGCTGCGTTTCTCTTATTATTGGTGTCAAATGTTTGGATCAAGGACTGCTGGAATAAATCAGCAAGCTATCTGGCGTGTCAAATTTTCATACTGGCCATGTACAATAAGACAATAAAAAGGTAGTTAGCTAGGTACCAAACAAATGTGGATCAACTCAGCCTGCCTCTGTAGATTCTGGGAGGTGAGGCATTGATGGGAAGGGGGATCAAGAAGTAGACCTGGGTGATATCTAAAAATCAGTACAATAATTACCTACAATTAACTACAATTAACAATCTGAAGCAAAAAAGTTATCCAATAGTTTTTTTAGTATTTGCCCCCGTACTTACTAATTCCCCAAATCTATGAAACTGCATTCATAATGGGGTTCAGCTGGACTATACGCAACCAGGCCTGATTACTGCAAACCCTGTTCAATCAAATCAACACTTAAATAGAACTTTTTCAACAGCATGAAGTTGGTTAAAAGGTCTTACCCAGTAACACACTATGCCAAGGTTTTTAAAAATTCCAGAAATGATGAGGAAGAAGGTGATTGAAATACATCAGTCTGGGAAGGGTTACAAAGGCTCTGGGACTCCAAAGAACCACAGTTGAGAGCCATCATCTCCATATGGAAAAACTCGGCACAGTAGTGATCCTTCCCAGAAGTGGCCGACCTTCCAAAATTCCTCCAAGAGCACAGCAGCTACTCATCCAGGAAGTCACACAAGGACAAGATCAAAGGACCTACAGGCCTCTATTGCATCAATAAAGGTCACTGGTCATGACTCCACTATCAGAAAGACACTGGGCAAAAAAGGCATCCATGGAAGAGTGGCAAGATGAAAACCACTGCTAACCCAGAAGAACATTAAGGCTCATCTTAATTTTGCCAAAACACACCTTGATGATCCTCAAACCTTTTGGGAGAATGTTCTGTGGACTGAGGAGTGAAAACTGGAACTGTTTGGAAGACAGGGGTCCCGTTACATCTGGTGTAAACCAAACACTGAATTCCACAAAAAGAACATCATACCTACGGTCAAGCATGGTGGTGGAAGTGTGATGGTGTGGGGATGCGTTGCTGCTTCAGGGCCTGGGCAACTTGTAGTAATTGAGGGAAACATGAATTCTGCCCTATACCAGAAAATCCTAAAGGAGAATTATTATTATTATTATGCAGCAAGACAATGATCCAAATCATAGGAGTAAGTCTACCTTTGAATGGTTTAAAAAAAAAAAAAAAAAAAGGCAAAACTAATGTTTTGGAGTGGCCTAGTCAAAGTCCTGACTTGAACCAATTGAGTTGCTGTGGCAGTTCATTCTAGAAACAGGCAGTTCATTCTAGAAAACCCTCCAATGTGGATGAACTAAAGCAGTTCTGCAAAGAAGAGTGGGCCAAAATTCCACCACAGTGCTGTGAAAGACTGATCTCCAGTTATGGGAAGCGTTTGGTTGCAGTTATTGCTGCTAAAGGTGGCACAACCAGATTTTAAGTTTAAGGGGCCAATTAGTTTTTCACATGGGTGATAGGTGTTGGACAACTTTTTTTTTGTATTGTGTGTTTACTCAGGTTGCCTTTGTTTTATGTTGTATTTCATTTGAAGATCTGAAACTATTTAGTATGAGATATACAGTTAAACAGTTATATACAGATAAATATACAGCAATCAAAATTATTCAACCCCTATTGCAAATCAGGTTTATTGTCAAAATTTACAGACTTTCAGCTGTTTGCAATGAACAAATCAAACAATAGCAATTGAAATATTTCAACACAACGACTGCTTCAAGTGGTTTACCCGAATTCAACTGAAAATGCAACTTGTACCTAATGACTTCTCCAGTTTCAAAATTATTCAACGCCGTGAATAGCAAGCATCAGTACTTAGTAGAGCAACCTGTTGCTATTATGACCTGATGCATAGCCAATATTGATTGCAACCGTACACAAAAACAGACGAAATCAAATACTTTTTCACAGCACTGTATTAAGGAGGAAACAAAGCTACAATGATCTTGTAGTTCAACTTGTATCTTCTAGAGCCCAAGTTCCACCCAATGAACCTTTAAGTCAATTATTCTTCACAAACTACACCAATATGTCAGCAAGATTAAGCTAACTTTCACCTAGCTGAGAAGATTTTTTATTCATGTGACTATTCAGAAAAGAAAAGAAAAAGAAAAAACCAGCAGCTACACTGTTGTATGCTTCAGCATATCCAGCTTTTTGACGTGATAAACAGAGGTAAAATCTACTTTAGCCTGAATAATGTTACAAAAAAAATAATTAAAAAAAACATTTCTGCATTGACCCATCCTCCTATCCTTTCTCTTCTTCTTCTACCTATAGCAAAGCAAAACATACAGTTCTAACACTGCCACTGAAGGATAAATCCAGCATTATCACCAGCCACAGAAACGGGCACCAAAGGCAGGTCCAAGCATGCTGGCACACGGGCACTGGCCCCATCACACTGGTCCGACACTGTGTAAAAAAGGCCCTCTGCTTTTGTCCTTACAGGTCAGGTGTGTACTGGCCCATGTGAAAGTAGGTTAATCTCTTCTCTGTCTCGTTCCCTCCACACTTCTGGAATCTCTGCTCAGGGGAATAACCTCTTCCTCACACAAGCTGTCAAGTTATTCTTAGAGCATCACAAATCTCAACTCCTTAAAGGACTTTCTGTGAAAACTGACATGACTTTCTATGTAAGTGTTCTGCTTTTTTGTAGCAGTGAGGTCCAAGTGTCATTTCCTAGTCTAATCCTTCATCTTCTAATATCTGCAGCCATATTGAATAAACTAAGCAAAAAAATTTAGACTAACTGAAACTTGAAAGAGAAATAATAAATGCTACATGCGGGTTTTCCCCAGTCTCCCTGCCACTTTCCAATCACATGCTCATGAATAAACATAACATGCAGGCAACTAGGTCATGGAAACCACTGGCCCATCTGTCTTCATTTACGTTCCACTGCATATGCTGTTATTCACTAATGAACTGAGGAAGAGCTCATTACAAGAAAATTTGTCCCCAAAAAAAAAAGATTTCAGCTTTTAACCTTAGCAATGCTAGATCAGTGAATAAAAACCAAAACACACCGACACTGTGTAGCTCCAACAGAACAGGTAGGCCACATAACTCAATTTTCCCAAAACGATATCAAGAACTAGGATTGGTCCTGAACCATACTGCTCACTTTGAAAACCATGTTTCATTGTCAGTGAGCCAAGAGTTTTGGTGTTGCCTCGTAAACAATGAAGCCTGACCGTTCAAGGAACAGGTTATGATTTGAGAATAATTATAATTCTTAGGACAAACAGTACTGTGCAAAAGATTTAGGCACCCTATTTTTTTTTAGTACAAACTTTGTTATAGATTTTTTATTGATTATGACTTCTACATTATCAAGTCAGTACAAAAAACATTTTAGATTCCCAAACATTAGATTTCGAGCACAAAAGTAAATGTTATAGAAAAATGTTTGTATGTCATTAAAGAAAGCAGTATATTACGTAAGAGACACTTTTCAGACAAAAACCACAATGAAGGCTGCTGGGTTTCGCTGCAAAAATAAGAAGCGAGTGTGAAAGTCAAAGTCTCCAGAAGAACTGTGTCTGGTTCTGCAAGATGCTCAATAAAACTTACCAGCTCATTTCCTTATAAAACTGCACAAATTGCACCGGAGACTACTATTTTTATTTTTTTGTCACACCAAATATTGACTTTGTTTCATTTACTACTGTTTACTGCTCTGTACTGTATTGTTAAATGTAGAAACATTTAATTTAATTATTTTGAAGGCATATTTGCTCTACAGCATTTCTTTGCATGTGCCTAAAACGTTTGCACAGTGCTGTACATGGTTAAGGATTACTCTGTTGCCCTATCAGAATTACCCTTTCAGAAAACGTTCTAAGAAGAACCCTGTTAGAAACCGAAAACCATCAGCCATCCAAAGAACTGAACAGAAATTTGAATTTTAACCTCAGCCCTACACTCTCAGAAAAACAAACAAACAAACAAAAAAAGGCTAAAGTGGTGTTTGGTTTGTCCCGCTGGGGAAATCTCTAAAAGTTCTATGTAGAACCCTAAAAAAACAGTAAATGGAACCGTTTCTGATAGGGAAGCTCTCTAAGCTAGAACCTTCAACCATTTGTAGAGTTCAGATAAAATCAAATGTGGCTTGGAGTGAGTGTGAATTTAATCCTGAAGCCTACAATGAGAAGTTTTTTGCACAATGAGGAAAAAAAAAAAAAAAAGTATTGTGTTCTATTTGTTACACATTCATAAAATTTGTATCGGGGTGATGATAACACTGGGACGATTTAGATCGTTGAATCCATTTATAACGCAACATCTAAAATGAATCAAGACAACAATCAAACTAATGACTATTGATTAGAATTGATAATAAAGAACGGGACAACGACTGTGTAAAAAAAAAATAATAATTCGACAATTCATATGTTTAACTGAATGGCTAGCAAGGTGGTTTGGCTGGAACTCTGATGCTTCTCTACATCATCATTGTCTGCAAATTAACGGTAGGCCTACCCAAGATTCTGAGGCTACTAAATTGAACGGTCATATCGTACCAGACTGAGTGGTATCGTCAAATATCAAACTGCTGCCTTATGAATCGTAATCGTGTCATAGCAATTCAGTGGTATCGTCATGCATCATGCCTTATGAATCACAAGCGTAACGTATTCTCACTCTACTTTGTATTACAGATTAAAATTTTATTTTTTATTTTTTAAAAAGATCAGTACGAGACTAATGTACAGAATCTCGGCTTTAATTTCCATAAACCATGCTGGGTTTTTGGTCATTTATTGTGTTTAGTCCACCAATTCACCCGAGTGTATATATATATATATATATATATATATATATATATATATATATATATATATATATATATATATATATATAGGGACAAATGTAGTTTACTCTCATGTTCATCTTTTAAACCTGGAACACGATTTTTTTGTTGTTGTTGTTGTTTTAATTAATTTATATAACACAAATAATTGTGTTCATTTCACCTCACTGACAAAAGTGCACCACTGTAGCTCATCATCCAGCTCATACCTGATATATCAGTATAATGCAGACAGGATGAGAGCTCATGGAGTTTTGTTCCTCAACATGGCGGTGGGAATAATAAACCTGTGCAGTAACAGCAGCCTGTAATCCTGAGCTGAGAAACCGTTATTCCAGTGGAGGGGATAATCTAGTGTACACACTGCAGGCTTTCCTTTAATAAAGGACACACCCTCTATCCTTCAATTCCGCATCAATTAGTTGGAAACACACGCAGAACCGGAACTCTGAATGGACTGTGTGTGTGTGTGTGTTTGATTGGATGGTCTGTCCGCATGCAGGACCTCATCAAATGTGTCTCTGTAACACGAAGCCTTTAGATGCCCGCACTGGAGCCCTGACTCTACCGGCTTTAGTGCGTTATGCAGTAAGGCAGTGTGGAAAGAGGATGGATGATCGAGGCCCTTACCTCCTCCAGCACGCTGACCGTGTTCCTGCAGCTCTGTAAGCGGGTGGTGAAGCTCGAGGTGGTCGGGGAGTTGTAATCCTCTGTGGTTTCCGACAGAAACTCGGACACGGAGATCTGGTCCGGCATCCTTGTGAACGCGTTCGCCGGGTAAAGATGGAGGAGACAATTTTATATCAGAGATGCAGCACCATTAATTACAAACACAAGCTGGTTGGCGGAGTGACCTTTCTACTGTGCGATAATAACCCAAACCCCCGGCTTGGATGTAGCCTAGTGTGTGCTCCGTCCTCAGGGAGGCTCGGTCCGTATGTAATTTCCACCTCGTTCCCTTTTTCTCTGCTCTGATCGCCCTCTTGTATCTGAGCCTAATCACAAACGACGGGACGCTTCAGACTCCCCGATAACAAGATCAAAAAAACATCCCCATTCCTCAAGCCGCCGATACAATGACCTAACAGCTCTGGCTTTATGATTTTTAAATATATATATACATGTATATAATGATCAGTATTTCAGTGGCCCGTGTAGCGGTTTCATTCTACGCTTTTCTCCCTTTCTCTTTCCCTCCCGTCCTCTTTCTCTCTCTCTCTGACATGAGCGCATGCACGAAGCTGGAGCCCCGCCCACCACGGAAACAAGGAAACCATCTGCGCATGCGCCTCTACCTTCAAAACAGCATACTACTTGTACTACATAGTATGTCAAAATACGTTTAGTACTTGGGTGTAGCCGTCCCCTCTGCTGATGTAGAGTTAAGTTTGTCAACATGCTTTAAAAGCCTGTTGTTTATTGTTTATCTGTATGTCTCATTCATGTAAACAGCTGCACATTTCCAATAAAGAATACCTCATGCATTAAAATTAAAAGTAAGCTTGCTTACTGGGTTATTTATGGTTACTTTACATTCAGCTTTACATTTACATTACATTTACATTACATCCCCCCCCAGCAGGGTTAATTTGATTAGGTTCATGCGAGTTATTCTAATTTGGATAAGCTTTAAAGTTTTGCAAATCTATCCATCTATCTAATCTATCTATCTAATCTAGCTGAGATATTAAGTGTTTTTGCACAGTGACCATTTCCAACTCACCGGCTCCATAAAGAGTCTCTGGAAGAAAAGCTGGATAAGCGTGAGGATGAAGCCCTCATGACTTCAGTGGTCACCTCAATAAAAGTGCCTGGGATCAGATAGAAATCGGATTATTTGATCCGATCCGTGGATTGAAGCTGGACAAAAAAAAACAAACAAACAAAAAAAAAAAAACTGGCCAGTAAAAAAAGACAAAGGTTCTCAAGTAAACTTCAGACATGTAACTGATTATGCCTGTTTACAAAAAAAAAGTTAATAATAACCAGACACTGTGTCTACTTAAAAGAACAGTAACAACCTACACTAAAACAATTAAATACATATAGTCTCATCTGTGTAAAAGAGTTTTTTTTTTTTCAGCACTAGGGAGAAAACCACGCCTAATAGTCTGTAACTCACCGAGACCGCCGCGGTTTCACCCCCCGTTAGTAGGTTTACAAGTAAATCACAGTGTACATTATTAAACCCCAGCTTTCTCAGCGCCACCATATTCACTTCATTTTGCACCACTGATTTTATTTTTAAAAAAATAAAATAAATAAATAAATAAAAAAAAGCAAAAGAATAAAATCCCACACGGACAGGACGCGGTTAGGATCCTTACACAGCCGGAATGTGCGCACTGATCTTCTCCATCTGGAGCTGGAGCTGGCGAGGTGATCCGCTTGGACAGGAAGCGAGAAGCCCGGCCATGTGGGCCTGAGGTGGGTCGGGAAATGGGGGGAGTTTAACATCGGGCTATGTCCTAAAACCCACACGCATTGTCCTACCACTAAACAGTATGTCCAAAAACCGCGGAGAAAACCAAATCAGGCGTTATTATTTCAGACATAACGGGCGTCTGCACTTAAAACAGCTCGAGGTAGATTCAGATTTGTTCATCAGCAGAAGTGGCACATTGTATTTTGGCAAACTTTTGTAGTAATAAACCCGAGTGCATGCGGTTTTGGAGATGGAGATTAACAGGAGCTAATAGCAGTGATTAAAGCTGAGCTACAGATTTTCCCTGAAGGTGAAGTAGTTGACGTGTCATGATTTCAAGAGGATCATGCCCTGCTGGAAAAAACAAAACACACAGTACAGAATTTGTAATGGTTATAATGGGAATTGTATTGGTTTTAACGGAAACTGTAATGGTCCCTGTGGTTTTCTTCTGGTAATTTGTTGCCTTCTATTGGTGGCATGTTATGTCTAGTGGATACCATTAAGGAATAATAATGGTAATGGCTTTAATGGTTAACAGCTGATGGTTTGTAATGGAAATGTAGTGGGAACCATTAGAATGTCTGTGATGGTTTCTATTGTTTGTTTTGTTTTTTTTTTCCAGCAGGGTGTTTACGCTTTTTCACTTGTCGGCTGACCCTATAGGAGGGGAAAGTTATACGTTTAGTGGATTTTCGGTTATTAATTGACTCGGTTGTTGTCAGTGCATCACTAGTCTAAAAGTAGCCCAAGTTGTGAAGTGGAGCCACTTGTAGGTGAATTAGTTTAGTCTAATAGTTTAGTGCCCTATTAGTCACATTAACATCGATCCATCTTCCAGACCACTTATCCTACACAGGATAGCAGGAAGCCTGGAGCCTATCCTAGGGGACCCGGGGCACAATCAGTCAAAATCACAAAAAACTCTGACACCCTAGACGAGGTGCCAACCCATTGCAGAGCGCAATCACACACAGATGGAAATGCCAATCAGCCTACAATGCATGTCTTTGGACTGGGGGAGGAAACCAGAGTACCTGGAGGAAACCCCGAGTCATGAGGAGAACATGCAAAATCTGCGCACACAGGGCGGAGGCGGGATTTGAACCCCCAAGCCTGGAGGTGCAAGGCAAACCACTAAGCCACCAAGTTACATTAACATTTTAGAAGAAAATGTGGAAGAACATTATTGAATTTTGGTAGTTGACTGATCAAGACACAGAACCCTCAACATCTCAGCTGTATGCTTGGACTGTATCTTGTCTCAGCTGTCCATCACTTTGGATAAAAGCACATGACAAATATGGTAAAGTCAACATCACTACATTTATTTCCTTAATGCTTTTATTCAAAGAAACACTGCAGCTGTTTTTCTGACAGTCCTAGGATTGCAACCTTCCAGTAGGCCTTAACCACCAAGTCACCACTGCCCCTTGCTCATTACAATATGACCACACTGAGATCAGCCATTTCACCATATGTCATTTTGAAACGTACTCTACTAAATTTGTTTATAAACTTTTATAGCATGCGATAGAACTGACAAGTCCCTTGAATAAATCATAAAGTACTTGAATGCAAGTGCGATCAACTCATATTACTACCAAAATACATTCAAATTGACCTAAACATCCATACCTCTGAATATTTAATTGTGTAAAATAGCCTTTCATCCATCTTCAGTAACCACTTTATTCTTGTCAGGGTTGCAGTGGATCTAGAACCTTTCCAGAGGGACAAGCTGGGAACACACCCTTAATGGGAGTCCATGGCATGACAGCATGCCCACACGCACGCACACACACACACACACACACACAGGGCAATTTAATGCAGCCAGTCGACCTACTGACATGTTTTCGGGAGGTGGGAGGAAACCAGAGAACCTGGAGGAAACCCACACAGACACAGTGAGAGCATGTTAAACTCTACACAGACAGTAACTTGATCTTTGGCTCGAACTGGTGACCCTGGAGCTGTAAAGTGCCAACACTCCCACTATGCCAGTTTCCCCGCTATGCTTCATTTCTTCGGAGTCATTCAATTAGTTGTTGCCTCAGTCGTTCTGTTGCTCTGCTAAGTGGTAAGTAACAGTAAACAGTATCATCATAAAAGCTTGGAGCATTTACCACACAAGCATGTGCAGGTTTTGTTGAAAGAGAGAGCAACATGCACACACCATTTATGACTGTTTTTACATTTTGAAACAACACACTACAGAGTAAAAGAGGAAAAAGTGCAATTTATTTCGGAGGATTTGTCCAAAAAAATGAACAAACAAGACCAGACTAGCTTAATACAGCTCTCTGAGCTTCAATGAACTGGCTGAGGTGTACAAACCCAGGCGGCAGTGGGGCCATTCTCCATTACCTCTGTTATAAAAGGCCTTCTCTCCCACTGTCCACCTCAGACCACTGTTAACATTTCAAAAAAATAAAATAAAAAGGAACGAGCAACACAGTTTTTAATAACACACCTATATAAAGGCAATAAAAACTGCTTCAATAAACACACAAGTAACAGCTCGTTAATAAGAGGTTGTCCAGTTGACTTTAAGCCCGTAAATTGGACATTTTAATATATATATATATATATATATATATATATATATATATATATATATATATATATATATATATATATATATATATATATATATATAAACATATATAAACAGAGAAGAGCTGTTACTCTTCTGAGTCCTGCGTCTCACACTGAGGAGAGACAGACGAATTAGCACGTGCTGTGTGCTCACAGCTACTCGGCCCCTCCCCTATTGTCAGGAAGGGATGTTGTTAGGGGGCATGTCCTGCACACCCCACTCCCTTTGAGAGGGCGGGTCCATCAGTCTGAATCTGAATCACTGCTGTCCTCAGACGAGCTGCTCGAGCCATCCGATTGGTCTTCATCGTCTTCGTCATCATCCTCGTCATTCTGTAAAACGTGCAGGAAATCGTGTATGGCTAACAATCTTTCAAGCATAATTAGACTTTTCCTCCCAGTTATAAAATAAATAAATAAATAAAAAATTAAGTAGTTTTTAAAATTTAAATGGGTCACATGCCCCAGGCCAAAAGGTTGAGAATAAACAAAAAGGAAACAAGTAAATTTCTGGAAGGACCTGAATAATGTTCAAGGTCCTCAACACTGCTAAGCTAGTTAGCTAACATGCAACTTGTTTGTTTGTAATTTGCATTATTTTACTTTTGGCCATTACTCTGACTACCTGTACATTTCTTTTTCTTTTTTTTTTTACTGAATGTGTCATCCACTATTAGATAAATATCAGAAAGGACAACTGCATTCTGTTTTTTACATTACAGTCCCTTCCATCAAGTGAACTGATTCATCTTATCATTAATCTGCTGGGGTCATTAACCTTATCTGCAAAGTTCCTGTGTTTTCATTCCAACCAAGCAGGAGCCACACCTGATAATGATTAAATGTAAAAATGAACGGATTAAACAGGTGGAATCAGGTGTGGCTCCTCACTGGTTGGAACAAAAACCTGCAGACACATCAGGACTTTAGTGAATGAGACTGAAAAGCCCTGATCTAGGTTTTAAGCCTCACTTCAAGTTTAGGACTATATCCTCACCTCATCCTCTTCGTCATCATCCTCATCTTCACTATCTGTGGAAGCGGAGGACTCATCATCTTCGTCCTCTGAGTCTGTTGAGTTTGTCTTATCGTCTTCTTCCTCTGAATCTGAGGTGTCCTGCTGGAAACCACAGAGTCACACTTCTCTCTAATAAGCAGTTATTCTCCCCCATTGATTTCACTCAAATTGCATAACATCCATAATTCTGAGCTTAATTTTTTTTTTTTTTTTTTTTTTTTTTTAAACGGCATACATTTTAAGCCATAGCCTTCACTACGCTTAAACAGAGCCATTGCAGGCTGCTCATGAGACTAATACATTTCTCAACACTATTTCCCTGATGCTGAGGCCTGAGTGGCCCATTGTTTTTTTTTGACTGTGTTGGGCGAGTGGCCCAGAGAAAGCGGGCGTTACCTTGACCCGGTACGCCATGGAACGTTTGCCCCCCCCGGCCCCCAGCGCTGCAGCTCGGGCACCTACCGCCTTCCCCTTGGTGACACGCACTTTGGCTCCAGGACCTTGCGCCTTTGACGTGCTCCGTCGTTTCTGTGGAGACACAGACAGGGGAGAGGAGGGGGGAGGTAGGGGAAGACGAGGAGAGAGAGCAACACGGGGAAAAAAAAAAACAAAACAAAAAAACACAAACAAAAAAACAAAAACACAAGAGAACAATAGTTCAAGCTCAAAGCAACAATTAGTAGCTCTGCAAACAGCCCACAGAACCATTAATGCCTCAAGTCAGGTTAGTTTCATTTCATAACTATACATAATACAGATTTTAAAAAAAACTAATAACATCTATTTATAAGATTACAATGTTACAAAATAGTCTCTATTCTTTGTCATATTCAACTAAATTGACAGTAGCAAAATTACTTGCCATGCAGTGCGGTGCATTCGAATACATGCACATTTTTAAATGTGTATAGCCTACACATTCAGTTCTTAGGGACCCCCGAGCAATCCGTATTTTTACTGTGTTTCATCTCTAAACACACCTGAGCTAGGAAACAGGCCTGGGGAATGATAATGACCTGGCACAAGTGTGTTGGGTCACTTTCACTCTATTAATCCATTTCCCAAATCTGAATCAGAGCGAAATTGATACTTTTTTGCTATTTGGTTTGGTTTCAAACCTTACATAATTAAACAAATCAAAAGCAAAAAAAACTGACTGAGGGGTGTGTAAGGCTGAAAACCTGGAAAAAGAACAACCTTTCATTCACTGGTCAGAAATATGGATATGGAAAAAGGTACATAAAACTTTGCCAAGTGTGTGAAATCACAAAATTACCCAAGCACACAGAACTGACACAAAATAAATGACTAAATAATTATATAAATAACTAGCTTCAAACTAGAGGTCAACCGATTGACTGGTTTTGATAACTGATTGCTGGAACTAATTTTGTTGTGTTATTTGAAGTGTTTTTTGATTTATTTTGGATGTCTCTATTTTTATTTGTTATTTGGCGTGTTAATTTTTGGTTTAGTTTGGATGGATATCTTTTATTTACTTTAATATTTATTAATAGTTAATATATGTTAATATTCATTTCATTTAAAACGTACAGTACATTTTCATGGTACAGTCAGTATTGTTTATTTTTGTACTAAAGTTCAGCAGTATTTTACTTTGAGTGCTATTTTTTCATTCGGTATACATTTTTAAAACTACATCGGTTGATTAATCGGTTATCAGCAGGTACTGCCCAACTTAGTTATCGTTAAAATCCACAATCGGTCTATGCGTTTTGTGTATCGCATCCAACGTCTATCTTCTCTTGTTTTTTTACACCTTCCTGCAGTCCAAATGTCCAGAACGCATTACATTTCTGCCACTCTGTCCTTTGGCTCAGTTGGTGTATGGTGGATTAGTTTAACAGCTCATATCTTCAAAAAAATGCTGCACCCCAAAATAGACATTATGTTTGGTTCACTTCCTGCAATGGGTGTATTACTGAATGGCTTTCCCACGCTACCACGCTAGAGTCTGAAACTCTCACCCGCCCAAAAACACACTAGGGTTTGGTTCAAACAGATTAGATGCTGCATATGTGAAAGCACCCTTTTGGAACCGGAGCTGAATTAAAACGTGGACTGAATGGGGCTCCCCGAGGACTAAATCACTGTGGTTTCTAAAATGACTCGCAACAAGCTGCACAATATGGAAGATGTTAATAAGCAAGAGTAAAATAGTAATAATGAAATGACTGAACTGAGACACTCACTGTAGAAGAGAATTCTTTGTAAACGGCTCGCTCCTGAGGAGAGAGAGACTGAAAAAGGAAGCAAAAGAGAAGATACGATCACTGACGTCTGCACTTCAAGGCTACGGACTGAAAGTGACTTCTGATTGAAGTGTGGGGAAAAATGTAAGGCAACACTTGGTGTCTACCTTCACCCAGGCATCCAACTCTGCTTTGTACTCGAGTTGCTGCTCCTCCACCTGCTTCTTGTACTTGTCCTTCTGGCTCTGGCTGAGTTTGTGCCAGCGCTTGCCAATCTCCACCATGCGCTCCTTGAGGCTGAAGTGATTTAGCTCACCGTTTGTGAGCAGCTCCTGGGAAAACATCTGATAGCCACTCCTTGCATCAAAAGGAGAGAGGAGGAGGAAGTTAGATGACTCAGTGAATAGTTCTTCTACACATTGGTATGCAGATTCGCCACTCACACAGGAGGTTTCTTGGGCTCTCCGTCAAACTTTGGCTTCCTCTGACCTTGACCCGATGGCACTGTCCTCATCTCGACCAGCTCTCTCTGCAAGACGTAAAGAAACCAAAACAGGATTTCAGCTTGCTTCAGGCATTTTAAATTAAACAAAAAAGGGACAAA
The DNA here is from genome assembly GCA_023630585.1 of Cranoglanis bouderius. Classification (NCBI taxonomy): domain Eukaryota; kingdom Metazoa; phylum Chordata; class Actinopteri; order Siluriformes; family Cranoglanididae; genus Cranoglanis; species Cranoglanis bouderius. The sequence continues at coordinate 12,273,322 of CM042563.1, forward strand.
GACAGTTGTCTTTGAAAATGATCAATAGTACTGACTGTGTAATGAAGCCAGTGCAACGACAAAGTCACATTCATATCCAGCACTATACAGCAAATACAGTAACGTGAAGTTCCACATGGGAATAAAGAAACAACAGCTAGAGTTGTGAAAGCAGCACCCACTGTTTCACTTCGCCCCTGCTTTACTCTGCGGAATATGAAGGTTAGGAGATGACCAACATTTTGACATTTCTTCAGTATGGATGAGAAGACAGTGGTCATAACGTTTGGTCACTGACCACAGTCCGGTACTGAACCTCGTATCGCTTCTGGTCCTCGGCTGCCTTCTTGATCCAGGGAATCTTCTCTTTCTTCTCCATGCCCTTCCAAGTAGCCTCCATGGCGCTCTGAGCTTTCTTCCTGTCATTCTGCAAGGACGCACACCATTTTTGCTTATTTAGCAAAATAATTGGCTTTACTTGTACATTTATCTATTAAGATCATTATCATTAGGTACAAGAGTGTCCTGTCTTTAAAGCAAAGTGATTGAAAAAAAATCAGTACGCATATTCTTTACTGGCCGTCAGCATCTGTAACCTTGTTCAAATAAATTCTGACTGAAGTGAGCGTCTGGCTCACCCTGTATTTGGCCAGGTAGTCACCGATCACGCTCTGCTGCCACATCTCCTCTGCTGTTTTGGGCGTCTCAGGAAGTTGCGTCTTTTTCTTCCCATCTCTCTTCTCCTTTGGCAGTGCATGGACCCACTGGTCCAACTCAGTGTCTCGACCCCGGTCCTATACCCCGGGGACGTCATCAGATTAGTCAACAACTTTGATGTGTCCAATATGCTAGAAAGAGCTGCATGAGGAATAGGGTTTGAAAAAGAGTAGGGGTGACCCACCTTGCCTGATGGGGACTTAGTCACAAAAGGGCCACCTGCCCCCACAAGGCTCAGCTTGCCTCCCAGCTTCTCCTCTGTCAGTATTCGATCCCTTTCTTCTTCTGGCAGAGTCTGTAGTGAGGCAACCCAAAATCACAAGTTGCTTAAAAATTAAACGGTTAAACACCTCTTAGATGATTCATTCTGTTTGCTATAACAACACATGAATCCCCACCTCAAGAAACCTCTGGAGATCAATCTCATACTGCTTCTTTTTCTGATGAGGCAAAAGTATGAGAATTGTGAGATGTGGTTAAACGAGTACTGCTCACTTTATGAGTACACAAGATGCCACAGGCTTTAAAACTCATCATCATCATCATTATTATTATTATTATTAGTGTATTTCTTTTTCACTCGTGGTCATTGCCTAACCTGTTCACATCGCTTCTGGAACATGTCTTTCTCTTTCTGGGTCATCATTTTCCACTGCTTGCTGCACAGGACCATCCTCTCTGTGCTTGGGACGTCCTTCATGTTTACCATCAGCTCGGCACAGTATAAAGAATATCCATTCCTGCAGAACAAAAGCTGATCACCGTCTCTGCGGGTAAAGTTCCTTACCAATACATTCAGGTTAATATGTTCATATTTCACACTCATTTTAAGTTCTTGCAATTACAAGGTTCTATTTGATGTTATAAAGGTTATTTAAATGCCACGGGATATATGTGAAGTTTTCCCAGCAAAATATCGCTTTAAAGTATATAAAAATGACATATTGCTTAAATATACAAGTTGAAAATTGTACCTCCTTTTATCTTGGGTCAACATTTTATGGATTAACATCTTAAAATTACAGAATTGCCAGACACAACCATATAATTATGGTTGGATTTATAGAAAAGTAGCTTCTCGGCATCAGGGAGCTGAAACACTTCAAACTAGAAAAACGTATTTTTGTTTGTTTCTTTGTTTAACGCCATGCCAGCTTCTATGGCTATATTCATGGCGAAAGCCAGGTTTAGTTATACAGAGATAAAACTAAATAAGATGTTTAAGATTCATTTTTTCTAAAAAATCTTAAAACTGCATTTGGATTTACTTGGTTAAAAAAACCTTTTCAAAAGTATCAACAGAATAAAACAAGTTTCTCAAAGGCATAACAGTATTACAGTCTAGCAAAATATGTTTAATAGACATTGGGGAATTTTCTCCTGATAATAAATGTGTGTTAATCTTGAGTGTCCCATCAGGCATCGTGTATAAATGACTTGATCCCAGCGATTATTAGAATGGAATATATGTTTCTTCCCAACATGAAGATTTGAAAAACATATTTTAAAAACTGCTACCTTTTTTAAGGTCTACCCAAAATATTAATTTTTAATTCAACACATTCATACAAAACATTATTGCTGTATTCTTCCAATACAACAAATAAAGCATTCATTTTAAAAAATATATTAATAAACATTTTTAATTGTAAAAAGCATGGCTTGTGCTCCCTCTACAGGCTGAATATTTAGTTTGGAGAAACCTGTCGCTCCACAGGGATTTTGCCCCTCCATTACATTTGATGCCCCCAAACATGGCAGCTTCATGGCTTACAAATATAGCAGAGTATAAAACTTTATCATACAGACAGCAGCCTAAGAACCAGTGAGCACAGAGCAAAACTGATATTTATAAATAGCAGTTTTAATGTTTTCTGTCACAAGCTTATTATTTTAAAATCTTATTAACTAAGATTTTTAACGGACTTCACTTTTACAGAGTAGTGAGGCCACATCCACAGCCTCCCTATGAGAGAAGAGCTGAATATGATAAGGACATTTTTTCCCATTTGTCTTTACATGTTATGGTGTAAAATCTTATTGTTTAAACTTATTATATTTTTCAGCAATATTATTCTGAACCTTTGATAAAACATGCAAAAAAAGGGTCTGCATGTTTGTGGGTACACAATCACCTTCTTACCCCAAATAATCAATGCTCCTCTGAAGGCTGGTTGACACATAGCACCGAAGATATGCACAACAAAGTTATCTTGTGCTTTAGAGCTTGCAGCATAATAGCTTGCAACAGAAAGTGATAAAAACAAACAACTCAATTTTTTTTTAAACTTGAATAAAAAGAACCAATCATTCCGTAAGGGCAAGAATTATGGATTTAAACACTAGTTAAACTTAAGTTCTTCTATAAATGAACCATTCGATACTGCTTAATACATACGAGTGAAAATGCTTCGAACATGCTTGTGAGAATTGACTTGGTCTATAATCGATCATGCACGGTTTTTCTCCCAGCACTTTTCAAAACAAAGGTAAGCCTGTATTTATTATTCGTACAGTAAACCATGGAACTCTCCACAGGTTTCAGCTCAGATATACAGGAAATGGGTCGCCGCCCCCCCAGCCAGTTTTGCTCTCTTGGACTCCTGACCTCATGGCATTGTCTGGATTTGAACTTGCAGTGTCCTGGCGACAAGGCGAACACTTCTCTGTTGTGCCAGGATCTGTCCCTCTACACTAGTCACACACTGCTTCCTATATCTCCACACTTGGGACTACACTTGAAACTGCAGAGACTAGCAGAAATCAAGGTTGGACGTGCTCATTAAGCTACCAGACAACACCTACGGTGGTGGCTTAGTGGGCCGTCCGTCAAACTTGTCCTTGAGCTGCCGCTCGGCTTTGGTCAGGACGGACTTCTGAGTGACGTGTTCTTCTGAGTTTGTATCTGGGTGTGCTTCGTGGTATGCCCTCATGCTGTCCTGAAAGGCAGATTCAAAAAAATGAAGGCAGTTCTACTTCAAGAACTCTGTTCTTTATTGTGGTGTAACGTACCTCATAGTTCTTCTGCAGCTCCAGCGCTTTGCTGATCCATTTCAGCCGCTTTTTGTCTGAGAGCTGAGACCACTGACGCCGTAAAGCTTCTTTCAGCTCCTTTTGACTTACCTAGAAATATGAAACAAGTTTATAATCTGGACATATGAACTTTTTTTTCATAAAATGATTTAACCGATAATTTTTAAACTTAAATTTTTAAACAGACTCACCTCTGGGTGAAGCTTCATGAAGGTTTTCTTTTCATGGTTGTACCACAGCTGCTGAGGGGTTTTGGGCTTCTCTGGGAGGTCTGATTTCTTTCGTTCTTCTATCAGCTCAGGATGATCTTCTCTAATGAAAGACATATGTGTTTGTTTAGGAGAACGCTTTTAAACAATGTTATTTCAAAAGTGACGGAAGGGGGTGCTTACTTGAACCGTGCCATGTTTTTCTCAAAGGACTCCTTCTCCCTCTGGAATTCCTGAATGTATTTGAGCTAAATAAAGATCTTTATGATAAATACCATCATAAAATAAAATATCTTTATGATACAATTCAAAACAGAAAAATAAAAACACAATCAAAATACCAGTTGCTTTGCATAACTAAAAAAAAAAACATCCAGTCATGGGTTCCTTTGGTGTGCCCACCTTTTTCTTTTCAGGGAGCTCTTTGTATTTTTTGGAGAGGATCTTGGTCAGATCTAGGTTGCTCATCTCCGGGTGGATTTTTGCATACTTGGCTCTCTTCTCCATGAAGAAACGAAAGTAGGGTGTGAGGGGCTTCTTGGGGAAGTCAGGGTGTGTCTATGGAGAAGATCAAATAAACAAGCTGTGATAGGAAACAACTCGCATTGAATATACTGCAGTGAAATTGTGAATGAAGTCTTGAACATTTTTATCATTCTGCTGGGAATGTTGGGGGGGAAAACATCAAAACCTTTAACAACACACATTACCTTCAGTTTCTTTCCTTTATAAGGGTTCTTTACATATTCCATTGCATCGACAATGAGCTCTGTCATTGTCCTGTACTTCCGAACCTATGAGAAAAGCAACAACATTATAAAATGTCACAACTCTAAAAATATTCTATAAAACATCACAGGATATTTATGCTGATAAAAAACATTTCTTAACCATCTTGTTATAAGTCGGTCTTTACCGTACCCCACACACGTCTGCACACACTCATCTGTTTATTTGGCTCACCTCTGTGGAAACCTTCTGCCATTTCTGCTTACACATGTCCCCGGTGAAGTTTCCAAAGCCCACTTTGTCCCAGTCAAAATGAGACTCGGTGGTCTTGTATTTCAAAGTGTCTCCATCAGGCAACAGACTCCTAATCCTCTCTAGCAGTGTCAGACAGTCCTCCTTACTCCACACATCAACATCTAACACAAAGACACATACAAATTGCATATTTATTGCAGTGTTTCTGAACGTGGGCTGCAGGGACCCTCAAAAGACTGTGAAACCTAGACAGGGGGTCCCTGATTGCTTTTATTATATTTATTATTGAGTTCTTCTCATTATTAACCAATTTAACTTGTCACTTATATCACAGAAGGCCTATAAATAATGTCTTGGACCCAGTGTGGAAAGTTCATGAATAAAAAGCTCTATGTCTGCAATGCACAACCAAAATATTGGCTATTTCTCTCAAAATAATTTGAGAACCCCTGTTCTATAGGGTCCAGCTAAAACATAATGAGGGAAAATTAAGTCCTCAAATCCTCATACAAGGACATTAGGAAATTAAAATGTACCTGTTTTGTTTACAAGAAACTTTTTTTTCCCCTAGAAAAAGATTTCTTCTCAAAGACTCACTTGGTTTATTCTTATTCACTGAAGCCTGTTTGAGAATGGTTTATGGGTAAGCATAGCACACAGAGGCACACAGACAGACTGACAGACTTATCACATGCTACTAGTTGCAAATATAGAAGAAAATATATCTACGTAACATAATCCGGGTCTCAGGAGGCTATAAAACACACATTTACATGTATTTGTTTGGCAGTTGCTTTATCCAAATTGACCATGCAATCTAGGACAACAGTATCAAACTACTACAAGAGTAAGTTTCGAAAATGTGACGAGAGGCAGGTGCAGGACGGTTGTAGAAAAAAGCAGAGAGATCACAGCCTGCCTACCTGGTTCGAGTTTGATTCGCCCAGTCTGGGTGCCAGCCACGCTGCTGCTGCCATTCATGACTACACAGTCAAGGTGGCTCTGACCCGACCTGCAGCAAGACAAACCCTCAGACCTGAGTGCAAGACAAAAAAAAACAAAAAAAAAACAGGTCATTAAAAAACATGTTGCAAATCATTAAAATCTGGCTCACTTTACTCCAGACTCCAAATAAGTTTGATCCCATGCCCCATACTTGTCACTCATACTAACTGCCATGTGGGTTTTCATCTACTTTTGAAAAACATGGCTTCGTTAGTAGGTTATGCGAAATGTATCCTTAGGTGCCATGTGACCGACTCCCTGAGTACTTATTGAAGATGGACAAATGGAAATGTTTTTATACACCAGTTATGTTATAATTGGTGGGGGGCACAGTGGGTTAGTGGTTAGCTCATTGACCTTTCCAAATTGTCCTTAATGGGTGTGTGAATGGATGTGTGAATGGGTGAGTTCCCTGGGATAGGCTCCAGGCTCCCCACGACCCCTGTGTAGTATAAGCGGTATGAAAAATGGATGGATGTTATAACTGGTCCCACATAGAGAGCTTGTCGACACATCTGAGTGAGTTGCGACCTGCACTAGCTGGTTTTACTGTCTTCTCTGTAGTGTTAAATGAGGCGTTTCGTAAGATGACAAATTACTGCGCCGATTCCGAGATCGAGGTGTTAAAAGAACATGACTTGGGTTGGTTGTTATAGAGTGGAGTATCAGGTCCAGCCTCCAGAGTCAGATGATGTACGATGGGAGGCCGCATGTGATTGATGTAGAAAACATAACTGGGCAGGGAGGAAACCAGCGCTGCTGGAGCCGACACACACACACACACGGCCAGAACAACTTATAGACGAGCCAAAAACGAAAAGACTGGACATATTTGAAAATCCTGCTGCGCGTAACCCACAACAAAACATCCACAGGCTGCTCATTACACAGAAAACCAACGAGAAAACGATGAAGATGCGCAACATCTAGGATTGGATTCGGCTTTTCCCCCAACAAAAGTCCCTCTTTTTATTTTTATGTTTACATGCTTTAAAAGCCAACACTTTGGAAATCGACACTGTTGGACCATATTTTTGTGCAAACTGGTGGAAAACATTGTTTCACTAAGAAACGCGGATGATGACCCAGTCATGGACTTTGCTACCTGGTGCTAGGAAGAGACCTCCAGCTACTTAGCTATCTACCCGTTTAGCCATAGCTGGTGCTAAAACGCAGCAAAATATCCAAAACTGTCCAAAGAACACGTCAGTACACACCTTTCGAAAATATGCCCAATAAACTGTCGTTGGTCGTTTTATTTACTTAGTTTTATTTTATTATTTTTTTTTGACGCATAGTCATGTAAACTAAATAGATTTTTATCACTACTAAAACAAGCAGCTAACGTTAGCCAGCTCAGACACATTAGCACGGTGCTAAGAGCATTCTAGCGAAGTTATACTGGTTAAGTTACATATTATTTCAAAACAATACAAGCGTGTAATTAGTATTCGGCATCCTTAAAGTAATTCACGCTGTACGAATTGTAAACAAACAAACAAAAAAAGGGTACATCTGCCAATATGTTTAGTTCAGTTTGGGTTTGTTGGACAGGGCCCGTGTCCATCCGCCCTCCCCGAGTAGTGGTGCCGCTTTTCCCGGTTTCCCGTCTCATTCCGCCCGCACAAGGTCAACCGAGCCAAAAAAAAAAAAAAAAAAAAGAACAGGCCCCAAGCTAAACATTTTCTCCTTTTAACAGCCAAACTCCGACATTTTTAAGGAATTATTCGCGTTTATGCTTCGAATAGCAGCTGCCATCAACGCCAAATTATTCTCAGAAACTCCCACAAAGTAAAATGATGGATGTTAAAATTAAAGTTCCTTTTAACAACAACTTAACGGTTGTTTTAACGGGTTTCATGTGAATCGTGTCGGAAGGCGCTTCAAAACAGTGTCGGTATCTGAATCGATTATCTGCTGATAATTTCCTGCGATGTTACCGACCATTGTCTGCACCCGAGCCCAGTAATGGCGCCGTGATTCCGGGAGGAGTCAGCACACAGCTTCCGCTGGCAACAACGCCTCGGCTAGCCAGCAAAAAACACTACGACTATTTTTTTTACACTAGAAAAATACAATACACATTCACAAATAAATAAATAAATAAATAAAAATACACATTCAATACTATTTACACCTTTCTGCTTCTATACGAATACTATCAACTGTAGTAGTGGCGCACGCATCGTTAGGAAAATAACCCGATTTTAGCGAAGAAGGGGGGAAAAAACAGAAAATGTGTTTAATGGTTTACAAATGTGGGTCAAATTAAAAACATATGTGATCCTACGGTGTTTTCAGGACGACTCCGAAACACGGGCTTCGATAATTCACAGTCTCCCGTGTTATATTTGCAAAAACGGAGTGCGAGCGGGCCCTTGAGCCTTTCTTCGCCCCGAAGTCTTCACTGCAGAGCCGCCATGAATGTTACAAAAACTCGGCGACGCGCGGTGTGAAAATCGTAGAAAACGACCCCAAAATCATCAAATGACTCACCTTTTTGCAACACGTAATGCTAGATCTTCTTCGTAATCGGTATGCTGTTCGACTTAAGTGCAAATAACGTTTATTAAGTGTAAAAAAAGTGTCGATTTATTTTTTAGCCGTAAACCCCGGGGAGTCAAGTCGAAACGGATCCGACAAAAGGAGCGTCTGGTTCGGTATGAAACTCCGCCCAGCGCCGCAGGGGGAGGAACTCCGGGGGAAAACATGCGAAGAGAAAAGGGGCAAAGGAGGACTTTGAGACTTACAAAATATAAAGTGTATTCGTATTTTTCACCCAGGTTTTGAGCGAATATAGTAAATGTTTAATGTGTTTTTATTCAGATTGTAGCACAGGCAGAGACATCCACTTCACTGCTGAACGAAGCTGCACCACACATTCACACACCATAATAACAGCAGGAGCGTTAACCCAGCTAATGAGCTAATGTCAGATTATGTGTAAAAATTCTCGACATTTTTCCTTGGGAATGATTATTATAATTTTTTGTTTTGTTTTGTTTTGACAAAACAAGTCCATACTTGAAAGTAGCCCACTCTTTTAACTTTATTCGTCTTCAGCAACTTCTCTCAGCCCAGTAGCATTAAATCCCATATAAACAGTGGACAGTGAAGGTAAAGTGAGGGTTAGCTGAGCTCATACACTCCTTCTGCTGTCAAAACAAGCGTCCATAAAAATGATAAATCCACGTCGGTGTATAATTCCTTTGTTTTAAGAGGACATGCGTGCCTTGCAGACTTTGTGGAAGTGTGTTTGCCGGGTTAGTGAGGTGTTGTCCGAGCTCAGGAAGAGGAGGAGACGCCATGGACAAGCACCGGAGCCAAACATCCCCGAGCCTGAAGAATCAGAACTCCGTCTCAAAACACACACTCTCTCTCGCTCTCTCTCTCTCTCTCTCCTGCCAAATAATAGCTCACCAGCAGTCTTCTTGTCATGTCGGGGTGGTCGCTGCCACCCTGAAAACTGCCTTGCCATCCTAACTACCATCTCATCCCTGACCTCTATCACATACTGCACAAAAACCGTATGTCTAAAAAATCAACACTGTAGGTAAACAAACTAAATCCTTCGACCATCAGTGACGTCCGGCTTATCTCTGGTCCTACACTACCAAGCTCTGCATCATAGTTTGTTGTCGTGGTTCCCATAACTAACACACACACCTGACTAACTAATCAGGTAACTAACTGACCACATGTCACGTGACCTTCGACGTGTAATACTATGCAGAGTGGAGGTTCTCTAAGATTGGAACCAATAATGTGAATCACTGCTATAAAAAAAAAAGGCAATGAAGCACAAGTATATATAAAAATAAAAAAAATACAATCTGCAACATAACTTGGTTCTGTATATTAGTAAGTGGTGCGATATTTAGTGGGCTTTTATTTTTCCTCCATGTGATCAACGGGTCACCTGACATCCATCAAAATAAAAGTCTATACGTGATCTAGTCAAATGTCGCAGAAAAGCGGATCAGTCTATGCTGTTAACTTGAATTTCACTAGCGCAGATCAGTTTGCTCATTTTATTCAACTACAGTGACGTATACCGTCATAATCTGGATGTACAGTGAAATTAGTTTTGCTTGTATTTTTTTTTTTTTTTTTTTTTAAACAAAGAGCTTTTATTTTGTTGGAAATTCATTGCTGTGGTCAAGCGTTGCCATAGCCACAATTCACATCCACTGTATTAAAAAAAATGGCCACTAAAGGAGTTTTAGATATCAAGGACTATCGCAAGGCAGAATTATCTTTCACTATTATAAACACTACTACTACTATTGCTGCTTCCAATAATAATAATAATAATAATAATAATAATAATGATAATAGTAATAATAATAATGAAAGGTGACTGCAGATAAATGTTAAGCATTAAACACTATCAGGCTGACCTCAAACTAAACAGTTCACATTAATTCAGTAAGAGGTTAGTTTAAAAGACAAACCCGTGTAAACGCAAAACGATGACACGGCACATGGGTAGAAATGTTCAGCTGCTTTATTGAGTCTGCACTGTATATAAACACAGAGGAATCACTGCTTTCACACCGTCACATCATGGTCACTCTGTTCCAGTCTCACAAAATCACACCGCCTCTTCACCATCATTCATACAGTAACAAACAAGGTCACTTCTGCTTCACACGAATCATCAAGCAAAAGCGACCACACAGTTTCATCCGGCCTGTTTTACAGCAATATTATATTAAAAGGCACTACATCAAAAGCTCAAGTGGTTGTAACAACTGTGTTTGTCAGGAGCGAACGGAAATGTACAGTTTCACACATGAAAGCACTATTTAATTCTGTTCAAGACGTCGAAAAATCAGTTTGAGTGTTACAGCTGGAAAGACAGATTGCACTTGTAACAATCAATCCCATCTTTTGCCCATTAAATGTTTCAAAGTATGAAGTCACTGACAGACAACGTACAAAGACAAAATTAGGCCAAAAAAAAAAATAAAAAATCATAAAATGCAGAAATGTTCAAGATTTCAGCTTTTTTACTGCATCTTTGGATCTTAAACATTTAAATAAAGTATTACACACTACAGACTAAAATGAACAGGCATTATGTTGTAGTTTTTTTTTTTTTAAAGACTTGTGTATACACAAACATTTAAATCATTATTTTAAAACTTGAAATAGTATTACGATGTGGCCTACTATCGTTGCCAGGAAAATACCACAGAACCCTTTAAAATGTAATTTACTTGACCTAACTGCAATGGTAATGGTGAGTACCATCATCCCTTATCACTTTCCATTATAGTCCTAAACGCTACTGTTAATTTGAAATGATTAAAAATATATTCAGTAGCCGTGTCATTTCAGAATTAAGCATTTTAAGCAGACTGAGTCACACAGATGGATGATACACACGCCCTACACCTACAGGTGACTTTTCCTATTTTGGGAATGGCTACAGCAATAATTCAGGTTTCTATACACTGGTCTCTTGATACTTTTTGGCTTTAAATATATAAAGATATATAGAACGACAGCACAAGTTACGTATGTAACTGTGGTCCTGTGATCACCAGACAACCGCAAGAGAAGATAAACATCACCTGGATCTCTTCTTGCCTGTCTGTGTGTGTGTGTGTGTGTGTGTGTGTGTGTGTGTGTGTGTGTATACATACTGAGAACGTCCTACCAAGTCACAAAGTGACCATATGATGTAGTACTTACAATAAGTAATTTGTTCGATTAGTGCTGGTTCCAAATGACAGGGAACCACAGTTACATAATTAACTAGCGTTTTATTTCACCCTTCCTTAGTCCCACGAGAAGATATCCAGGTGATATTCACAATCCCTGGTGGTTGGGAGGAGTGAAACAGAATTGCATGTTACAGTCAAAAACTTTGCATAATTTTCACAATAGATTTGAAATGTACAGTCATTAAAGAACACTGAGTTTCGCTTTCTTTTCAGTGCTGGTCCAAAAAAAAAAAAGAAAAAGAAAAAAATAAAATGAAATAAAATACCCAAATAAAGTCAGATGTTTGATAATTGTTCAGCCTACATTACATTTCACCCAGGTTTCAGTAAGATGAAAAATCAATAACAAACAAAAGCATTATAATCGGTCAAAAAGTGCTTTGTGTCAGGGAGGAGGAGGGGGGGGGGTCACGTTTTACACTCACTACACAAACATACATCTGGGTGTTAGTATTCACTCAGTACACTAAACCACGTGGATAAACAACTGTATACTGACAACCAAGAAACCATTAAATATGCAAATATAGTTTTACTATCAATTAAAATTCGAGATGGACACAAAGCTATAAAATGATTCTATAGGCATGACACTCATGCTTCTGGGAACAGATCTACAGCGATACAGTCACTGATTGGTCAAAGCCTTTGACAAGATGGTAGTGAAAATCTAGGATTGTGTCTGTGATTCCACTCGTTCATTCAGAATAAGTGCCAGTCAGGGTGGCGTGATCGGCGTCATACTGGCACATGCGTCTCGGTGTACTCGTCTTGCCCCTCCCTCGCGTTGAATGTGGGCTCTGCGTCATCCGCGTCGAGCTGTGTACAACACACACACGATGAGGAAAGCAGGATACAGGCACAATAAAATAAACAGGCTTCAATTTGAAAGCCCTTTAATAAGTAGGCTTAATCGTCTTGAGTTCTGACCTGAATGTGTGACTTTTAACACACTGGGACACAATGAATACAGAGTATGAATAGCAATTTGGTAAGTTTGTTGTATAGTCATGTCTCCAATTTGGCTCACGTGTCTGTCACCATATTTACACATCAATAACAGTAATAATAACAAAAGCATCATAAATGTATGACGGTATGTACCGCCGTAGAACCGCTGTTACGTGCATGACCTTGTGTTTTGCCTCCATGCGCATAAGAAATCAGTTTTTACCTTCTGTGATGTGAGATCATACAGGGTAGTGCTGCTGCTAATGTTCACTCTGTCTGTGGTCTCATTAATATTCAAATGCCTTCAAAAATAGTGTAGGTGTACTATAGATGTACAAGATAAAATGGCTAATAAATGTAGGTGCTGGGACAGCGTACTTAATAAACTGGCTACAGAGTCTATACCATAAATATCCACCCATCCATACATTTTCTGTAGCGCTTATCCTACACAGGGTCACGAGGGAGCATGGAGCCTATCTCAGGGAACTCGGGGCACAAGGTGGGGGACACCCTGGACGGGGTGCCAACCCATCGCAGGACACAACTGCGCACACATTCACACACCATGGACAATTTGGAAATGCCAATCAGCCTACAATGCATGTCTTTGGACTGTGGGAGGAAACCGAAGTACCCAGAGGAAACCACTGAAGCACGGAGAGAACATGTAAACTCCGCGCACAAGGGGGAGAGGCTGGAATTGAACCCCCAACCCTAAAGGTGCTATACTGTAAATAGGAAAAGGCTTTATATATCATTTACAAAAACACACTAGCTGTTATAATGCAAATATTTCCCCATTTACAATCAGTTTTATTTATTAACCCCATTTCCATAAAACTTGGGATTTTTTTCTAAAATGCAATAAAAATGAAAATCTGTGATTTGTCAAGCCTTTTGAAACTTTAATTAACTGACAAAAGTACAAAGAAAAGATATTCAATGTTTTCACTGACCAACTTAATTGTATTTTTTAAATATAAACAAATTTAGAAATTGATGCCTTCAACACACTTAAAAAAAAGTTGGGACAGAGGCAACATAAGACTGAAAAGTTCATAGAATATTCAAGTAACACCATTTTGGAGGATCAGGTTTATTGGTAACAGGGGAGGGTATCAGGATTGGGCATAAAAAGAGCATCCACCAAAAGCTCAGTCTTTGCAAGCAAGGATGGCTCATGGCTCACCACTTTGTGCCAAACTTCATTAGAGAATTGTCAGTCAGTTCAAAAAGAACATTGCTCAACGCAAGATTGCAAAGAATTTAGGTCTTTCACCATCTACAGTGCATAATACTGTGAAAAGATTCAGGGAATCCGGAGAAATCTCATTGTGTAAAGGGCAAGGCCGGAAACCACTGTTGAATGTGTGTGACCTTCGAGCCCTCAGACGACATTGCCTGAGAAATCATCATGCTATTGTGATAAATATAACCACATGGGCTCGGGAGTACTTCGGAAAATTGTTGTCACTTAACACAGTCCACCGCTGCATCCAGAAATGCAACCCGAAACTCTATTACGCAAGGAGGAAGTCACACATCAACTCTATGCAGAAACACCGCCAAGTTCTCTGGGCCCGAGCTCATCTTGTGTGCTGTGCTCAGATGAGTCCACGTTTCATCTTGTTTTCGGGAAAAACGGACATCGAGTTCTCCATGCCAAAGATGAAAAAGACCAACCAGACTGTTATAAGCGAAAGGTGCAAAAGTCAGCATCTGTGATGGTATGGGGGTGAATCAGTGCCCACAGCATGGTGACTTGCATATGTGTGAAAGTACCATTGACGCGGAGGCGTATATTGGGATTTTAGAGAGACTTATGCTGCCATCAAGGCAACGTCTTTTCCCAGTAAGTCCATGGTTATTTCAGCAGGACAATGCCACGCCTCATTCTGCATGTGCTACAACAGCGTGGCTTCGTAGACACAGAGTGCATGTGCTTGACTGGCCTGCCAGCAGTCCAGATCTGTCTCCTATGGCGCATCATGAAGAGGAGAATCAGACAGTGGTGATCAAGAACTGTTGAGCAGCTGAAGTCTGGTATCAAGCAAGAATGGGCAAAAATACCACTTACAAAACTGCAACTATTAATATCCTCAGTTCCCAAACGATTAAAAAGTGTAATTAAAAGGAAGGGTGATGTAACACAGCGGTAAACATGCCTCTGTCCCAAGTTTTATTGAGTGTGTTGAAGGCATCAAATTTTAAATTTGTTTATATTTACAAAATACAATTAAGTTGGTCAGTGAAAACACTGAATATCTTTTCTTTGTACTTTTGTCAGTTAATTAAAGTTTCGAGAGACTTGACAAATCACAGATTTTTGTTTTTATTGCATTTTAGGAAAAATCCCAACTTTTATGGAAATGGGGTTAGTACGTTGAGAAACACTCACACACTGCATCTCGCGCTGGGTGAAGATCCGCGGCAGCAGGAACCTCCTGATGGGCACGGTGAGGATGAGGACAAAGGGAAAAGCTAACGAGGCCTGGGTGGACATGACAGCCCAGAGCCCAGCCAAACACACCACCTGGATAACTGTGAAAAGGTGCATCCGTAGAGTGCGCACCTGAAACAGACAGGCCAAAGGTCAAGGGGATGCTCAAGCAGACTGATGCGTTATAGTAAAGCTGGGTTACAGCTGCCTCTGAGATATTAATGAGATACTGTCACTGGTTGATGGTATTGGTGTGTTTGGAAAGGCTCGATGAAGAGAGTCTAATGGCCATGTTTGCAGTAAAAATGTTTTTCAATGTTTACCATTATTACATTTTCCAACATTAGGAGAGCTGACTGACCTTCCGCACATACATATGGTCTGGGTGATATTTGGGAGGCATCAGGAGCAGCATCATGCGCTCAGTCATCTGGATGCCGTTGAGGGACATAACCCCCATGTAGAGAAAAATGCCAAACAGAACAGCGATGGGGATCTTCCTCAGCACATCCCCAATCACAATAGAAAGACCTTGAGAAGAGGCAGAGTAAAGACTTGGTTAGCATTTGAAAATAGAGATTAACATGAAAGAAAAATGACAAGTACCGTAACATATATTACATAGTAAAACATAATATATTGCATACACTGTATGGCCAAAAGTATGTGGACACCTGACCATCACACCTAAATGTGCTTGCTGAACATACCCTTCCAGATTTAGTCCCCCTTTGCTGGTACTATAACCCCCACTCTTCTGGGAAGGCTGTCCACTAGATTTTGGAACATGACTGTGGGGATTTCTGCTCATTCAGCCACAAGAGCATTAGTGAGGTCAGGCACTGATGTCAGGCGAGGAGGTCGGGTGTGCCACTGGCGTTCCAGGTCATCACACACCGACCTCGGCAGACCATGTCTTCAAGGAGCTCGCTTTCTGCACAGGGGCATTGTCATGCTGGAACAGGTTTATTCCCCTTAGTTCCAGCGACGGGAAACTGTAATGCTACAGCATACAAGGACATCCTGTACAACTGTGTGCCTCAAACTTCGTGGCAACAGTCTGAGGCAGGTCCACACATGGGTGTGATGGTCAGATGTCCACAAACTTTTGGCCATATAGTGTATATAGTATACCATCGGGTCCATAAGTATTTGGACAGTGAGACAATTTTCATAATTGTGCCTCTGTACACCAAAATGGATTTGGAATGGAGCAATCAAGATGCGATTGAAGACCCACAAACAAGCAGCAACTGAAGGCAGCTGTAATAAAGGCCTGGCAAAGGATCTCAAGAGAGGAAACTCAGCATTTGGTGATGTTGAATTCTTATATTTATAACTATGTTAGTTTGTCCAATTACTTTTGAGTCTGTGAAAATGGAGAGACTCTGTAATTCTTAAACGGATAATGCAATACACTTGAAAGTCTACACTTCAATTACATCTTGATTGCTTCATTTAAAATCCATTGTGGTGGTGTACAGAGGCAAAATTAGAAAAATGGTGTCACTGTTGAAATACTTATGGACCTTACTGTATAAAACAATTTTCTGTCATTTCTAAAACACTTACTAAAACACCTGTTTTCCACTTCCCCCCATGTTCCAGTATCACACAGAATCCAAAGTTATCTAATATAAACACTAATTTACTTTAGACACTTTTTAGAACTTTTGCTGAAGCAACGAGAAGATGAAAAACAAAAAAAACAACTACCATATAGACATGCCCCTTACTCTCCTTCAGTGTGGAGATATGTTTGTAGAGCACCGTGCAAAAGTTGAACTCACCGACGAGAACGGCTACCAGAAGTCCAGTCACCCTCTGCTCCTTCACCTCCTGGATGCGTGGTTTATCGCCGGGTGCCACAGCCTTGCTCATGACAGTAAGTGCATTGGCGTGGGTCACGGAGCGCACGGTTGCAGCAGCCAGCCAGGGCAGGCCAAACAAAGCCGAGATCCCACCCACGGCTACGATGATCAACAGGTCCAAATGAAAGCCAGACCCCTTCACCAGCATCCTCTCCTTTTTGCTCACAATAAGACTGGGAAAAAGAAAAAAAAAAGAGTCAGAATCTCTTTTCTTTTAAAGTACAGATTCCAACATACATCCGTATCACATATTTTTTGACATGACTATACAAATCAAATGCACACAGGAAAGACGGATATCATGCCAGAGTGACGTTACGATTTTGAAAAAGGCAAAGTATTGAGTACTGTCCTACCATCAAGACCTATTGAAATGTACATACAGTACAGTCTAGTGACGAGCTTCAGACGAGTGGTATAAGGCGCAGTTACAGGAAACAAAACAGCAAGGCACGAGAATGATACTGAGGAAGAATTTCACCTTTAAACTAGATGACCATCCCAGTCTAGCTTTTTAAATAGGTTAGCATAATTTCAAGACTTGTTTTAATGGGGAATACTTTTTTAATTAATCAAATATCTCAAATAAATAGCCTATTTCAAGACAGAGATGTACTGTTACCGTGTTATATTCGGCTCTATTTCTTTCCACGCATTTTTTCTGTGGCTGAATATACACCGACATGCGGTGTACGAGGCATTTATTGTATACCCTAAATAGAGCACATGAACTGCATGTTCAGTTGTACTGTTGTAATGTAATAATCTTCACTAAATGCTCATACTCACTTTAAATACATTAGTGTTTACGTGGAGTGTTGAGGTTCTTTTTTTGATGACCCCAGTACTAGTCATTCAGAATGCCCACTGAAAACTAATCAAAGCAACTTAAAAGCAATTTTAATAACATTTTCTCTTAATTCAGTTGCAAATTCCAACCTGCTAGCTGACATGCATCCTTTGCAGGAGGAAGGTGGAATCAACCAGGGGAAGGTGTTGCCTAACACGTAATTCCTCCAAGACATGTAAAGCCACCACTTAATTCCACAATTCCACTCATTCACCACCACAGGGCTGCTGAATATGTGTACAGGAGAGCATCACCTGCCCTCTTCAGCATACTTGAGCTATCACCCTCAAGTGGTTAGGGTCGCTATGACTGATGGGAGAAATCAATACTAGCTGGCTGTGCCATTGTGCCGTTGTTAAAATTCTAACCGAATCTCTTGATGGTGGAGCAAATGCTTTCAAATGCAATATTCATAAATGTTTTGTGTGCTTCAAGATGGATCATGTTGGCTCACGTGGTGATCTGTGTCTCCATGAAGATGAGGATGAAAACGAGCAGGGCAGGCAGAATGCTGGCAGCCATCATCCAGACAGGGAACTGACCGTCAGAGCCCAGTGGGTTGATAACCCAACCCCGTTTCTGTGGGCTGGTCACACTGAAGCCGTCCGGCACACTCAGCTTCTGTAGAGGAAAAGGAGGAATACTGTGTTTAGCTCAATATACTAAAAGGTCATGGTTGCTGGATGCAAGTTTAGCTCAATAAATTTAAAACCCCAATTCCAAAAAAGTTGGGACGCTGTGTAAAATGTAAATAAAAACGGAATGCAATGATTTGCGAATCTCATAAACCCATATGATATTCACAGTAGAGCATAGAAGACATATCAAATGTTTCAACTGAGGAAATTTACCATTTTAAGGAAAAAATAAGGTAATTTTGAATCTGATGGCCGCAACACGTTGGGCAACAAAAGGCTGGAAAAAGTGTTACTAAAAAGAAACTGCTGGAGGAATATTTTGCAACTAATTAGTTTAATTGGCAACAGGTCAGTAACATGATTGGGTATAAAAAGAGTATCTTAGAGAGGCAGAGTCTCTCAGAAGTAAAGATGGGATGGAATATGGATGGAAGCATATGTTGCTCTAAAATCTTATTATACCTTTTAGCATTGATGGTGCCTTTCCAGATGTGCAAGCTGCCCATTCCATAGGCGCTAATGCACTCCCATACCATCAGAGATGCAGGCTTTTGAACTGAGCGCTGATAAAAAGCCAGATGGTCTTTTTATAGAGTTTTTGTTATTAATGTGCTCGTTGTGATACGTTACAATTCCTGTAGTAACAATTTACACAAGGAATTGTATTATAGACACTCCACATACACGGAATTTAGAAATGTGTGTAACTGATGATATGGTGAAGTTCTCTGTGAAGAGACATTTATTTAGTTTTTTTTTGGAAGGGGTCTGCGTTATCAGCATTGTGATGTTCAGAAGTAATGCTGTAACTTTATGTCTTCAGGACGGTGGGCTTGCCAGACTTCTTGGTCACATGCTGCTGTTTTGTCTTATTAACTTTAGAAGAGACTGGTGAGTAAACGACTGTTTAAAGCCGTTATAACCTATAGCTGTTTCATAAACACTCCACAACATTCTACTTAACTACAGTATAAATTTCAAATTTAAGAATTTCAAATTTCGATTCGTCTGACCACAGAACAGTTTCCCACTTTGCCTCAGTCCATTTTAAATGAGCTTAGGCCCAGAGAAGACAGCAGCATTTCTGGATCATGCTCACACATGGCTTTTTCTTTGCATGATGGAGCTTTAACCAGCATTTGTGGATGGCACGGCGAACTGTGTTCACAGACAATGAATTCTGGAGGTGTTTCTGAGCCCATGCAGTGATTTCTATTATAGAATCACGCCTGTTTTTAATGCAGTGCCGCCTGAGGGCCCGAAGATCACGGGCATGCAATATTGATTTTCACCCTTGTCTCTTGTGCACAGAGGTTTCTCCAGATTCTCGGAATCTTTTGATGATATTATGTACTGTAGATGATAAGGTATTCATAGTCTTCGCAATTTTACGTTGAGGATCATTATTCTGAAATTGTTTCACAAGTTGTAGACTGAAGTTTTTCGCTGATTGGTGAACCTCTGCTCATCTTTACTTCTGAAAGACTCTCTAAGATACTCTTGTATCATGTTACTGACCTGTTGCCAATTAACCTCCTGATGTTTCTTTTTAGTAACACTTACTTTTCCAGCCTTTTGTTGCCCCCGTCCCAACTATTTTGAGACATGTTGCAACCATCAAATTCAAAATTACCTTTTTTTTTTTTTTCTTAAAATGGTACATTTCCTCAGTTTAAATGTTTGATATGTTTTCTATGTTCTATTGGCATAACTATACTAATAATTGCACTTTCCGCTTGGTCAGTCATGATAAAAAGTGTATGCAAGATATACAAGAATATAGTGCTGTACTATTTTCTTTAACAACTCACCTGTGTGAAGGTGTCTTTTATGCTGTAATCCACCAAAACCATGATGAAGATAGCAATGGGAACACCAAAATCTCCAATCATCCTGCGGAGCTGCACCATAAGAGAACTTGGTTTTAGATGGACTGTAAACAATTCATACTTCAGTATAATTCTAAACAAGTATATTCTAAGATACAGCAATGTATACCAGGATACCAGTCCTGGAGGCCCAGAGTAAAGCACAGTCTAGTGGTTTTCCTGCTCAAACACATGCACTAAACCTGGAAATTAACTGGTTAGTTGAATCAGGTGTCTTTTTATTTATTTATTTATTTATTTATTCTCCATTTTCTTGTAATTTGGTCATTATGCCATTTCCCACCCACACGCCAGCTTTTCCCAGTTACATGACAGCTACCAAACAGGGAGATCTAAAGCTGGCGCATGCTTCCTCAGAGACAGGTGAAGCCACTACATTTTTGCTCATGCTACATCACAGGGCAGCTGAATACACTTTGAGGAACTCACTAACTGCCCTCTTCTGCCACAAGAGCTCATAGACACCCACAATTGGATAGTGTTGCCCTCACAGCGGAGAAAGTGAAGCCATTCCTTCCACCCAGATTGCACGGCCAAAACACAACACAGTCTTTTTTTTTTTATCAATTCATTTATCAAGCCTGATAAATAAAAACAGAATTGAAGGAGGGTGACTTTTTTTTTCCACATGACACACACACACACACACACACACACTCTTCTGAATGTACTGATGCATCAACCATTTGTCTGATAACAAGCACTAATAGTAGGCATTGGCACAGTGAAACTGTCCAAATATACATTTCTTGAAAAAGACTTCAGAGGCTATGTCTGTAGAAGTCTATGTCCTATCTTGATTTCAATTATAGCAATATTTGTCTGTTTACATTATGCAGTTGGTAATGTGAATCGGTCCTATATTCCTTCTCTCATTGTAATATCTCATTCTAACAATCCTAAAAAAAAAAAGTGTGGTATCAAAATCTTACACTGCCAGGGAAGAAGGCGCTGTTCTTAAATTTGCGCAGGTAGAAGGCAATGAAGAAAGTTCCTGACATAAGCACCAGGGATAGCAGGGCTGTATTGGGTTGGTTCAATACTTTCCCAGATATGTCTCGAGTTCTGTTGGAGTTGACCAGGAACTCTGGTTTAGTGTCATTATCTGCTGTGCTGTTGCAAGAGGTGAGAGGGTGGTCTTTGAAGATCTGAAAAACAAATGTGGACGTAAAGATGTGCAAAATTATGGTTATGGTTTATCACCAAAAAAAAAACCACAAAAAAAAAAAAACAAAACAGTTTTACCTTGGCAAGCTTCACAAAGGTCTCATAGATGAAGATGAGCGAGATGAGAAAGGAGAAGATCTCCTGCGTGAAGCGTGAAACAAAACGCACCAGGAAGCTTCCCTCAAAGGCCACCATAACCACCACGATAAATACCAGCCAAAACCCGATCCATACCCGTCCCGTCAGGTACTCCATTCCATAGGACGTACAGAACTGTCACAAATATATAAGGATTAAAGTGGAAACATTCTCCAAGGCACATTTTCCAGGGTTTTTGGATATTCCTTACAGGCTAGCACTAATTAAAACATTTAGTCTCATTAATTACACACCATCAACATTTACTGGTGCAGTGTGTGAGTAATTCTGCATTCGACTTGAGGTTACAGCTTGTAATTCCCAACCTCCAACCGAGAAAAACCAAAGAAACACCCCCTCAACTTCAAATTCCTACTCGTCGTTTTATCAACATGGCTGCACACAGCACCAGAAGTAAACAAAGTAGAGTTACGCTGTATATATAAATGTTTACTGTAGATCAATCAATATGCAGACATATTTGCTTGTTAAATGTATAACACTGACTATACAGATACAGTTTTGAGGAGGTAAATATACATCACTCATCACAGTTAGCTGGCTAGCTTGTTTTTTTCCCACCATTTGGTTTATAGAATGCGCCGAGGTCGAAAATGACGCCATTATGAACTGCGAATTACCACTTACAAGGTACGCTGAATGCAGCATAAGATGAACATAAAATATATACAGTATAGTAGATTCATACCACAGCACTGTTTTAATTCTGTATTCTGATTGGTCAGAACGTAGTGATTAATAACAGCAGCTTTATGAAAACAGTAGTTCCAACTGCAAGACAAATCATGTTTTTGTTATAAACTGTGGTATAAGTGGTATAACTGACTCCGGTCGCATCGCGGCCGCATTACCACCTCGGGGTGTGTATTTTCTTCTAATAATTCAACGGCCTGTCGTCAATCATTCTTTACATAACAGCATGTCCGGTCATGTTTTCTTTACATATTACATAGTACTTCTGAGGCTGTAGGATGTGGAATATCCATTATGTTTGCAACACTGATGAAGGGCAGGAAATGTCCTGTTTGACTGAAAGCTTTATGAACTATGAAGCGTTTTGTACGTTTGAAAACGACCTTATTAAGATCGCCATGACTGAAATTCAATATGGTGACAAAGAACTTTATTGTATACTAATGACGTTTATGTGTATATGCATAGGCAAGCTGTTGAAATATTGATGCATAGTTAAAAAAAAATAAAAAATACTCACAGAATAGAATGCCTCTTCAAACACTAACAAAGGTCCAGAAAAGCCAACCACTAGGAGGGGCTGAGCTCCAAGCAGACAAAACAAAATCCCCTGTACCGCAGTGGCAACGATTAACTCCGATACGCCCATCAAGCCATCAGTCTTATCACCTGCAGGGGGTTGTATGAAAACATGCCATCTCATTAAGCATACCATTTACACATGGTGACATTTCAATTTCAATGTATTATTTTGCTAGTATTAAGGTTCCATCAGACACAAATGCAGTGGTGTCTGTAACAAAGGCAATGAGTGAGTAAATGACTGAATGAATGAATGAATAAATAGATAGATAAATAAATAAACAAACAAGCATCCCAGGTATCAACTGACCCAACAGTCCTCCAAAGGTAATGGCAGGAGAGAGGGCAGCAAAGTAAATGAATATGACAGCAGCCATGCACTGAGGGTTGAGGGCATCCTTAAAGTCACTGAGGTATTTGGGGTAACGGTTGCGTGCATCTCGTATAGCCCCACCAAACAGCCGGCCCGTCCTCCGCAGGGGGTCATCTACGGGTTTACTTGGGGGCAAAAGAGCTGCAAAAAAAAGCACAGGCATAGACAATGAAAGACAAATTCATGAGATCATAAGATCATTACATATGTACAATAAGTAAAATTAATAAATATTAGGCATGTCAGTAATTAAAAGGTAGATAAAACAGATTGTTTCTCTCATTAACTACAATCTCCACTTCTCTTTGCTGGCTACAGTGCATGAGCTGCACGAACGTGGTTTTCATAGTGGAATTTCAAAAAAGTCTACGTGTAGGTGTTCTTGCATGTATATACCCTCATCCTCTGGCCTCTTGGGTTCCTTGGCCTGTAATTTGACTTCTACCTCGTGTCTCTTGCGCAACATCTCTCGCTGGAATCGAGCCACAGAGTGCAGCAGCTCGTCACCTCCTACCTCTGATGGAGGAAGCACGATGCTGCAGTCCAGAAAGCTGTTAATGGCTGTCAGCAGGTCCCCGCGCTCATCTGCCAAATATGCTGCCTCATGAAATTGCTGTCAAGACAGAGAACACAAGAGTAGGTTAACAATGCCAGGGCTGTAACGTAATGGAGTTCAAACATTTTATTTTACTCGAGTACAATTTAATTAAAGTGCATTTTACGTTAATACGTTACATTTAATTACCTTTACCCCGCTACAAATATGCTGATCAAAACATTCAAATCATTTTGTTACATTTTCCAACAACCTACTGGATATACTAAATGGATGAAAATGAGCGCTCAGAATTAGGTGGGTTGTTTAATTATAATTTCATGATAAATATTTTAAGGAAAAACTGTTGCTGTAAATTAAAAGACAGTGTTAAAATGCAATGTTTAACCAACATCGTGGACGTATTTAAATGGTTAAACATTTGCATTTTAAAAATAATGTGGCTCATACAAAATCCTGTCTTCTTAACCTGCCAGTAAACTTACTTACTCTAGGTAAGTAAGTTTTGTGATGACAATAGATAACATGTGTAGTTCACAAAATTAATGAATGCAGCCTTTATGGAATTCCATATCACTTGAAAATGCAATAATTGAGTCCAGGCCCCAAAAGAGCCCCCTTCATCCTTTATTGTCTCAATTAGCATGTAAAATATAACATAAACTAACATTAAAAAAATTCAAAATGAAAATAAAACATCATTGACTGAATATGTGCATTCAGACATTCACACAGTACAATGTACTTTTAGTAGATGAGTCACTCAAGTGCTATTTGATTAAAAAAAACAAAAAAAACATTCTGAATATTTTTACTCCAGTGGAAATGCAAAAAGATAAAAGTGATGTTATTGACTACAACTAGAAGTTTGTCATGAGGAGGGATAGACAAGTCCTAATGTGCCTATTTCGTGATTAAATAATTAAGATATAAAATCTGTCGGTCTTGTTTATAAACTGCAAAGTCAACAGTCGACCACCTGCTTTTAGCTTACTTTGTCAGACATCAGGGTGGATATGGAGCGACCGATCTGATGGTAGTCCATGTTAGCGATGGGTGGGCCGAGGAGGACGAACATGAAGCGCACTGGTACTGGCACCTCCAGCACCGACTCCAGCAGCACCGCCTCCTGCAGCCGCACAAAAGCCATGGACGGCTGGTCCAGGAAGTCCACCCTGCCTGTGGAGATTCAGATTAACATTCAGCCGTGCCAGGTAAAATCGAGAGTTTAATACAACCCCACCCCAGATGTCTCATTATAGGGGTTACCTGTCTAGGCCTTTTGTAGGCCTTTTAAAAAAAAAAAAAATATGATGTATTACATTGCTTATTTTTTTGTTTGTTTTTCACTCACTTTGTATTTTATTCTTTTTTTTTTTTAATGTCCTGATTTATTCTATTTTGTTTTAAATTTCTTACAGTCTTCAGGATGGAGGACTTGTGGTTCCTCAGCAACGTAAATGTGTTATTTGAGAAACACTTCAGGACATGCCGTTATTGGAACATAATCACTTCAGGTTGGTAACGGTGACTCCCTTCACGCCGGGCCGCATCACGTCACCCTGTCGTTGCATATTAATGCCATGTGTAATGCATTTACCGATCATCATCATGTGAAAGCCAACTCACCCACAAGCACGACGGTGGCCTCTGCGTTTTCCGGGATCTTTTCCAGAAGCTTGAGCTCGTGCTTAGATTTGGATTTGTGCAAGCCCATCACTAGAGGAGTATCTTTCTGCACAGACACAGAGGATCAGTTATATACAGATACACACACATACATGGAGCGTGTATCAAACACAGAGACATACTGTATGTGTGTCTAAAACTACACGCTGTACCTCGTTCTTGTCGATGTCGACGCAGTGCTGGGAGTCAGGTTCAGTGGCTCCTGCTATGAGCGGGTCAGCAGCAGTAGGTTCTGGAGGGGCGACATGGTTGTTGCTATGGTGATGAGGCATCAGAGAGGTGAGACTCGCTGCCGAGATGTTCCTGTGGAATGAGTTGTGCTCCTTCCCATCACTCGGGTGACTGGAATATGAGAAGAGTTTCGGTCATGACATGTAGCAAAGCCTGTGTTCGACTAGTAGGACTAAGCAAAGGCTACAGAAATCTTCTGACAGTCATCCAAAGGGTTCATGAGTTCTACTATAAATAATAAATTGCAGTATTCACCAAATCCAGATGTTACACTGCACAATTACACTCCTGACATGCTAACTGTATTGCAAGTGTGGAACTCAGTGTGGGCCTGAAATTTAGACATATAAAAATTATATCAGCTTCATAAGTAGTGATGATAATTACAAAAGCTAGCACGTTCTACAGTGGGGGGAAAAAAGTATTTGATCCCCTGCTGATTTTGTTCGTTTGCCCACCGACAAAGAAATGATCAGTCTATAATTTTAATGGTAGGTGTATTTTAACAGTGAGAGACAGAATAACAACAAAAAAATTCAGAAAAACGCATTTCAAAAAAGTTATAAATTGATTTGCATTTTAATGAGGGAAATAAGTATTTGACCCCTTCGACTTAGTACTCGGTGGCAAAACCCTTGTTGGCAATCACAGAGGTCAGACGTTTCTTGTGGTTGGCCACCAGGTTTGCACACATCTCAGGAGGGATTTTGTCCCACTCCTCTTTGCAGATCCTCTCCAAGTCATTAAGGTCATTTTCAATGCCCTGGCTGAGGGAAGGAGGTTCTCACCCAAGATTTGACGGTACATGGCCCCGTCCATCGTCCCTTTGATGCGGTGCAGTTGTCCTGTCCCCTTAGCAGAAAAACACCCCCAAAGCATATTGTTCCTACCTCCATGTTTGACAGTGGGGATGGTGTTATGACTTGGGGTCATAGGCAGCATTCCTCCTCCAAACACGGCGAGTTGAGTTGATGCCAAAGAGCTCGATTTTGGTCTCATCTGACCACAACACTTTCACCCAGTTCTCCTCTGAATCATTCAGGCAAACTTCAGACGGGCCTGTACATGTGCTTTCTTGAGCAGGGGGACCTTGCGGGCGCTGCAGGATTTCAGTCCTTCACGGCGTAGTGTGTTACCAATTGTTTTCTTGGTGATTATGGTCCCAGCTGCCTTGAGATCATTAACAAGATCCTCCCGTGTAGTTCTGGGCTGATTCCGCGCCGTTCTCATGATCATTGAAACTCCACGAGGTGAGATCTTGCATGGAGCCCAAGACCGAGGGAGACTGACAGTTTCTTCCATTTGCGAATAATCGCAATCAACTGTTGTCACCTTCTCACCAAGCTGCTTGGCGATGGTCTTGTAGCCCATTCCAGCCTTGTGTCAGTCTACAATCTTGTCCCTGACATCCTTGGACAGCTCTTTGGTCTTGGCCATGGTGGAGAGTTTGGAATCTGATTGATTGATTGTTTCTGTGGACAGGTGTCTTTTTTACAGGTAACAAGCTGAGATTAGGAGCACTCCCTTTAAGAGAGTGATCCTAATCTCAGATCATTACCTGTGTAAAAGACACCTGGGAGCCAGAAATCTTGCTGATTGATAGGGGATCAAATACTTATTTCCCTCATTAAAATGCAAATCAATTTATAACTTTTTTGAAATGCGTTTTTCTGGATTTTTTTGTTGTTATTCTGTCTCTCACTGTTAAAATACACCTACCATTAAAATTATAGACTGATCATTTCTTTGTCAGTGGGCAAACGTACAAAATCAGCAGGGGATCAAATACTTTTTTCCCCCACTGTACAAGTCCAAATAATTTATTTATTATTACTGCAGCTATAACATTCAAAATAAAGCTAGCATGTGAAACTGATATCTGCATACACATAACACATACACTAGGATGCTGGTTTATTTTTCTTTGCACTTACTTTGCAGTGTGTTACTTCTTGGTTTTTCAACTTATTTGTATTACTGTTTATGCACTTCAGTTTGAAAGGGTCCTTTTTTTTTAGAAGAAGAAGAAGCCTTTATTTGGTCACATATACATTACAGCACAGTGAAATTCTTTTCTTCGCATATCCCAGCTTGTTAGGAAGTTGGGGTCAGAGCGCAGGGTCAGCCATGATACAGTGCCCCCGGAGCAGAGAGGGTTAAGGGCCTTGCTCAAGGGCCCAACAGTGGCAGCTTGATGGTGCTGGGGCTTGAACCCCCGATCTTGTGATCAGTAACCCTACCAGCCAGACTAAATCACTTGTATAAACCAGCCTCTAGTTTTTCAGGTAATCAATCCTTGTCTACGTGCTGTGTATCACTGCATCTTCAACTGACTCTCCTACTCAAAAATGTATGGCTTATATTCACAACAACATTTTAAAGCTGTATATAATGTCTGGAGACACAAACTTGGGGGGGGGATTGTCTTTAAAAACAATTATTATTATAACGCTAAAACACTTATCACTTAAGTAGCTTTCCCTTGTCCAATATATGACTACAATAATATGCCCATGGCAAGACTAGTGATGTTTATCAAATACATTTAGCTTTTTCTAATTACTTTTTTTTTTTTTTTAATGGCCCATTTGTTGCTGCCAAAAATGCTTGATATTGCTGCGTTTTTTTTGCGATGCAATTTGCATAGTTTTTTGTGCTTTTTTGCAGAAAACTACTTGAATTGGCGAAATTGCAGTCACACAAAATTGTTTTGCACAGTCTTTTGCAGAGATGTTTGTTGGTAAATGAGACCTTTTAGCTGTGACTCATGTTTGACGCACATGAATCGAAGAGGGCTTTGACTGAATGACAGTCGTGATGACGTCACATGACACAAAATCCTGGAGCGACTGAAAAATTTGCTCTTCTACTACTTCCCTCTAGGGAACCATATCTGGCCCCTTTATTTTTCTGAGTGTTTGTGCTGACCTGTGTTTGAGCAGCAGTGCACGGAGCACGTTGGCTCTGTCTTCTGCTCGGATCTGGTCGGAGATGATCATCTGTTCCACCACCTGATGAGCAATGCCAGGCAGCGTCCTCTGGTCCAGGTCCAGCAGTACGACACCTGCCCATATACACGACTCTCATGATCTACATGCATCTGAGTGACTGTGCCGAGGTGATGATCTATATCCTTATGTAAGGATGCGGGCGTGTGTGCTCACCGTGTGAGATGGTCCTACGCAGCTCCAGCAGGCTGCGGAATGACAGCGAGGCTACATGTGGTTTTCCCCAGCGGTCCGTTTCCTCCTCCACGTCCTCCTCAAACTTGATCCAGCGAGCTGTCTCTCTCCACTGCATCTCCTGATACTTATCCACCACCAGCTCGTTCAGCTCCACAAACACCTGAGAAGTGAACGCAGACGATTCACACTCAAACACTGATAAGTGACTGGATTATTAACGTGCCAATAAATTTATGTATAAATAGATTTTAATATTAACACATAAAATGAATACATACTGCTTTGCTAAAGTTGCAATTGAGCCCAAACACAACAAAAAGAATTCAATGCAAAAATGTCTCTCATTGTTACAACTTAAGGCAAAAGTTTACATTCCTCATGAGTTTTAAATCTCTGAAGGTAAAATGTACTCATGTTTTATTAATATATCTACAATTAAAAATATGATATTAAAATGAAATGTAGACGTATCCTGCAACAAGAATCCAAAACCTAATGCAAAATTAGTAGAAAAATAAGAACATTTTTTTGGCATGATCTTGATTTGGTTGTTATTACAGATACACTGATCAGCCATAACATTAAAACTACCTGCCTAATATTGTGTAGGTCCCCCTTGTGCCACCAAAACAGAGGCACAAGGACTCCACAAGGCCTCTGAAGGTGTGCTGTGGTATCTGGCACCGAGACGTTAGCAGCAGATCCTTTAAGTCCTGTAAAGTTGTGAGGGGGCCTCCATGGATCGGACTTTTTTTTTTTTTGCAGTGTGGCAGGGTGTATTATCCTGCTGAAATGCACCCTGAGGCCACTGCCATTAGGGAATACCGCTGGCATGAAGGGTTGTACTTGGTCTGCAACAATGTTTAGGTAGGTGGTACGTATCAAAGTAACATCCACATGAATGTCAGGACCCAAGGTTTCCCAGCAAAACTTTGCCCAGAGCATCACACTGCCTCCGCAGGCTCGCCTTCTTCCCATAGTGCATCCTGGTGCCATCTCTTCCCCAGGTAAGCGATGCACACACGCACCCGGCCGTCCACATGATGTAAAAGAAAACACGATTCATCAGACCAGGCCTCTTTCTTCCATTGCTCCCTAGTCCAGTTCTGATGCTCATGTGCCCATTGTACTGTAGGTGCTTTCGATGGTGGACAGGGGTCAGCATGGGCACTCTGATCTGTCTGCAGCTACGCAACCCAATAAATAGCAACTTTTTTCAGCAATTTGTGCTACAGTAGCTCTTCTGTGGGATCGGACCAGACGGGCTCGCCTTCACTCCCCATGAGCACCAACGAGCCCTGGCAGTGAGCCTTGGGCGCCCATGAACCTGTCTCCGGGTTCGCCGGTTGTACTTCCTTCGACCACTTTTGGTAGGTACTAACCACTGCACATCAGGAACACCCCACAAGACCTGCCGTTTTGGAGATTCACTCACCCAGTCGTCTAGCCATCACAATCCGGCCCTTGTCAGAGTCGCTCAGATCCTTACACTTGTCCATTTTTCCTGCTTCCAACACATCAACTTCGAGAACTGACTGTTCACTTGCTGCCTAATATATCCCTTCACAAGTGCCGTTGTAATGAGATAATCAATATTATTCACTTCACCTGTTGGTGGTTTTAATGTTATGGCTGATCAGTGTATGTCAGGAAGAATGTGCAAATATTGGTCAAGCAATCCGGAAAAGTTATGATGTCAGGAATAAAAAATGCCAGGGGTTACAGAGATCAAAGTCTGACCATTTTGTTACATTTGATAATGAAGGAACATATGGGAAAAAAACAAACAAACACAAAAAAAAAAACATACTGTTGTTGCGATAAATTTGATTTCTTTGTCTTCATTTTGCCTGAAGGGTATACAAACTTTTGCACTCAATTCTAATATTATACCAGTGTAAATTATGGTTGCATGTTATGGCTACACATTAAAATTGCAGTATATTAAAGCAACTAGTGAACCCATAACATGTCACAGTGTACTGTAAACACTGCATAAACTTGTTTGTTTTTGGGGGGTTTTTTGGCTCACGGCCACGCAGGCAGACTATTTGTGTAGAGTGGTCACGGAACACAGTAATAAATTATGGTTTGTTAAAGTGCACATTTGCATACTGCAGGGTTCTGTGATATCAGTACGGAAAAGACAACAACGATTAAAATTTTTTAAATTTATATTTATGTACACAAAGCTGAATTCTAAAGGCCTACAATTGTTTGGGTACAAACTGTACTGACACAAACACACCCCATCAGTCCCCGTGCCATCTAAACACACACAATTAACACAGGTAATTCAAGGTGTGATGTTAGAAGTGAGTTTGTAAAACTAAACATGCACAAGCCTAAGCAAAACCGGTGGTGTCCCAAACCACCCAATTGTGCTCCGAGCAGCCGTACCTGGAGCTGCTGGACTGTGTGGGCCCTGCTGTAGTCTGCTGCATGACACAACAACCTCCTCTGATAAAAAAAAACAGCAGCCTGAGTAAGCCAAAGTGCTCTTCACTTCCCTTACTTATCACCGCCAGCGAAAGTGCTGAACTTATCCTCACTACAGCAAAAAGAGTCGAGGAAATCCTGCCTCTTACTTTTATTTCCTCTATAAAAATGCATGATGATAATCACCGAAGTGACTCACCTCGTGCGGGGTTCTGTCCAGTTTGCGGCTGCGGCCGCTGGGTTCTTTGTGGTCCTTGCTGATGTGAACCACCTGCCCCTTACTGCACTTCCTGACCAGGTGACGCCGCACGCCAGGGACATCTTCAAACCGGTGGCCTGAAAGAGCCGGAGTGAGTAATCGAAGGACAAAGAGAGAGTGCAATATGACCGTGCCTATAAAGGTTAAATGAATAATACATACCCGAGGTTAGGTGATGGTGATGCACATGAGATTAGCTATAATTGATACACAAACCAAACATCTCACCACTGAAACTGTTGCATCTAGTATGCATCTAATCTAAACTCTTGCTTCAGTCTTCTGACCTAAAAACATACCTCCTCCTGTCTTCAGAGTCAAAATGAACTATTGTTCCTTCGCCTGGTGTACAGCACTCGTACGTATTCCGTCTCTCCCTCTCTCACACACGCGCACGAGCAGAAACAATACCAAATCTGATAGAAGTGTGCGTACATTTGATGTGGGAAGCTTCGCATGATCACAAATTGCCCAAATTCCTGAATCGCTGCCACAAATGGTCAGATAAAGTGAAAACATTGTCATTTATACAATGACGACAAAAAACTAAAAAAAAAAAAAATTAAAAAACAAGCCTGCAGGTCAAACAAGCTTTTGTATTAATATGAAAAACAAGTCAGATGGCAACAAGAAAACAACAGCTGTCCCCGAGAATGTCTGAGATGTTTGTGATCACAATACATGACCACGTGACCTACAGTCACAGAGAATAATTCATTCATGTTGCATGTGCATACACTTAGTGCTTTGTTCTACCTCACACTCACTCACACTCACACACACACACACACACACACACACACCCACCCCCCACTTACTCTTCATGCCGTCCAGGTCGACGGTGGCCAACATCTGTGCCTCGCTTTCATCAGTCGGCATGTGTTGGTAGTGTGCCAGTTCGGTGGCGGTCACGTCTCCTGTGCGCCGGCGCTCGTGCAGGTCGTAGCTGCGTGCCAACCTCGAGCTGGCGTCGGGAGACAGGAGCGGGAACCCCGACGGAACGGACGCCGTCCTGCCATTGGGCTGGACACACACGCCGTCGGCACTGCTACAGAGGACGAAGATACAGAGGCCGGCCTGACTATTTAAAACATTACATGTAAATATATATTTAAATGAGGCCAGAGCCAGAGGTTGCAGGTCGAGCTGTGTGCAGGGCCCCAACCCCGCCCACTCCTGCGGTTATTTTCACATGCCCACAATATTTTCTAATGAGTCTGGTTGATCTTCGAAAAAAAATTTGTGTAAACAAATAAGCCATTTCAACACTATTAACAGGGTGTCTCTTTTTAATGTACACAAGAAACAGGTCAAAGTCTAGCTCACGCTATGGATCGAAATGAACAGGAGTAAGATATGCCTATGAGATCGCTTTCGGAGGGAATTCATGTGAATTTATAATCTGTGGAAATGTGAGCCAGTTGAAAACAAGATTGCGGGCTATGCGCGTTCCTAAAAAAAAACGAAAAACCGGTAATTATTAAGGCATCCCTGGACGTATTTTGGTTCTCTATACTATGTGTTTAGTATATCACAGGAGGGAAGCAGATCAGACACGGGGCTCGGCAGATCAGGAATGACATCGTCACATTTGCAGAACGTAAAAAGGAGACAATGGCGGCGCCGAGTCCATCATGTCGGTCTGATTTAAGCAATAAATCACCCTTTTTTATATTCCAGCTTTATCCTAGTTTCATACTTTGTCGATTCTTTGCTAGTCTTTAAACTTTGTGTAATACAGCACTTGCCTATATGCTAGCTCGTGAACTTCGCATATGGTAGCTTTATGCTTTATGTATATAAGCTACATGTTCGTCTGTAAACATTTTTGCTGTGCTTATAGCTATACATGACAAACATCAGAAAATTGTAAATACCAGATAACTGTGTCCTTTGCAGCTGCCTGGAAAGTGTAGGGGTGCCTTTTCTTTTGGGAATTATGCCTTTCTCCTCCTGTTTTTGTTTAGGCAGGATGAAAGGGAAGATTTGGAATAGGAAAGAGTTTTTTTTTTTTTTTTTAAATCTCAGTTTGCCATTTATTATTTTGCAGATGCTAATCTTCCATTAGCAAGTGGTAGCTTTTCCATATTCTTCAATACATTCGCGCCAAAACTGTCTGGTCTCATTGATTTATGTTACAACCCTTGCTTGGCAAAACGAGCCTGAGGTTTTAACTTGTTTTCAGAGATATGCTTGCCCACTCCCACTCATATGGGAGTAAAACACATCCCGCCCCCCCAACCTTGCTGTTGGATCCTGCGAGACCTCAGTCCCAAAGCACACTTCTAGTTCATGGAGATCAGCTTGAGTGTGTTTCCAGAATGATTGCGTGCGTGTGTTCACTCACTCCGTTGTAGTGGCGTCCTCAGGGCTAGTGCTGCTCTTGTGTAGGCACGGCTCGGGGACAATAATGAGCTGGCGAGCTGGAGTACCTAGGTTATTTTTGACCACAGTAGTGCCATTGGAGTCTTCATCACACACAAAGAACTGGGGAGGAAACACAATGAGGGAGTCACGGTTAGTCAGGAGTGTAGGAGTGTGTACCTGCGCACGTACGTGTGTGTGTGTGTGTGTGTGTGTGTGTGTGTGTGTGTGTGTGTGTATGTGGATACCTGCACTGGCTCTGCGTGAGCATCTGAATCATTATCTGGTGTAGGCGTGGTGATGTTGCCTTCTCCATCCTGTGGGCTGCAGTGGTCCTCCTCAACTTCCTCCTCTTGCTCATCCTCCTCTATAGTGGGAGCTCCGCCACTGCTGGCCGAGCCCCGCCTCCTCCCGCTCTTCCTCTTGCGCCCGCTCTTTTTCCCCCGGCTCTCAGAGGGCAGCCGTTTGGATAGTGGGTGATGGATATGCAGGGGCAAGTGGCGGTGACCTGAAAATTGCACAAGCGACAGTTCAGAAAAAGCGTTGATGTCTACCGTGACGTTTTTGATGTGGCATATAATAATACAATATGTAAAATATTTTAAAATGAATGTCTTGTTTATAAAGCCTTTGTAGCTTTTGGGTGGATTTGGAATATAAAATATGATGTATGGGGTAAAAAAGAGTACTGTGCGATGAGATTGATTTCACGAGCGACATGCTGAAAATGACGCGATCATAAGGACAGTTTCCGTCTGGAGGAGGAAGCGCTGGTTCGTGCTGGCGATCTTACCCTCCAAGTCCTCCTGGTTGAAGGTGCGGTGCTGCTCGGCAGGTAGCCGCGGTGCTGGGGACAGGATCTGCTGGAAGCTCTGCACTCCCAGAGTCTTATTCAGGTCCCCGTCATCTTCGTCATCAATGTCGTCACCGTGCCGACGGGGAGAAAGGGGCACTGCAGCCGGCTGAAGAGAGAGCAGAGACGAGGAGAGCGACACTTCAGGCTGCGCTTCCATACAGGTGTCCCTGCCTTTCTGCAGTTTCTGTTTCAGGCCCAGATGCATTATAAACACATGACACTAATATACATACAACTGAAATACGAACAGATAAAATGATGCAGTAGCCAGAACCTGAGCCTAGAGGGAGACAAAATGTCCACTTGAGTCACAGTGAGTGCATTCCAACAATTCTTTAACGGTGAAAACACTTATATTTCAAGAGCAAAGTAATAGACCCCATCTGTGAAATAGTATACATCCAGGAAAAAGTTATTCAGTTTCTCTCCATGTCCTAAACACCAGAATTTTTCAGAAACTTTTCATAATACACAGCTGTATTTCTCTGTGGTGGACATGCAGGACAGCTGAACCTCACTTAGTGCAGTTTGAGGAGAAAAATCTCTCTGTGTGAATATTTCTTCTCACTATCCTTCATATGTTGGTTTAGGAATGCGACAGGGTATGCATTGACAGTCCAGACACAGAGTGTGACTCAGCGCACTGACTGCAACTCGTGCATACCTCTGCTAAAGCATTCCTAAAATATTCAGTCATGACGCTTGAAATGATTTTTTTTTTTTTTTTCCCTTTAGCACAGAAAAGAGCTGTGGAACGGAAGCTGTCTTTACACCGATGGCATCCTGGAGTGATGGCACTTTCTAGAGTTTTCACTGTAGGTGCACTTTATTGATGAAACCATTAAGTCATTATCTAGCTGTGAATGATGCTTTAAATAATGGGCTTTCAAGGAGGTGAATCCAAATCACTCTTACAGTCCTCGACATTTGACAGCATGTGATAAAACAGACTCCATTACATCTCTATTTACCAGTGACGGCCGGTCGTGATAAGAGATGGGAGGGCTAAAACCTAATACCCATCAGTATTGTGACAATGAAACGATTAGAGCTGAGCAATGATCACAAGGTCCCATCGCTGAAATCATAAGAACAATGTAGGGCAAACTGACACACACACACACACACACACACACACACACACACACACACACAAAGGCAGATAGGCTGCTGCTTTCCTAATGCCCTACTAGGTTCACACCATGTTCCCACCAAAAATGCAAACATGATAAATAAGAAAGCTATAACGCTTTCTCCAACCAAAAACAATAAACTTACAGTTCTGTCATCTGACCTTTGGTGTAATTTGTGCTTTGATTGGACAATGTGTGCTGAGTCTATCTACTTTTAGTTTCTCCTCCAAAAGGCATTCTGGGGGGGGGGGGGGGGCAAGGATGACAGAGTACTGTAAATGTTCGTTACACCTTGTTCGTTTTCATTACATCCACAACTGTATTTCACATGGACCTTCTTCTTAATCAGTGCTGATGACGTGTTACAGATGCATCAGGAACGTAGGCTGAAAAATATCAGCCCAAATGGAGATTAAATCTAGCGGGGACATTTCACTCTGTGTAATCACCTGACAAGACTGTCACTGATAGGCTGCATGACTCTACAGCCTGCGCTAGAAAGAATTCAGCCCCAGCCTCATTTCTTCTTAATACTCTGTGTATTTGTATTACTATGTATTTGAGTCAACAATGTGATCATGGATCCACAAAAATCTAAAATAATCTGCCTTAAGACATTTCCATCAATCTGTACTGTACTGCTACTGTACTGCTCATCCTACACAGGGTTGTGGGGAGCCTGGGGCCACAAGGTGGGGGACACCCTGGACGGGGTGCCAACCCATTGCAGGACACAATCACACACTACAGACAATTTAGAGATGCCAATCAGCCAACAATGCATGTCTTTGGACCGGGGGGGAGGAAACTGGAGCACGAGGCACGGGGAGAACATGCAAGCTTCCTGCACACAGGGTAGAGGATTCAAACCCCCAACCACGGAGGTGCGAGGCAAACGTGTACACAGTACATAGTACATTTACGGCATCTGGCAGACGCCCTTATCCAGAGCGACTTACATTTATTTAATTTATACATCTGAGCAGTTGAGGGTTAAGGGCCTTGCTCAAGGGCTCCAACAGTGGAAGCTTTGCGGTGCTGGGATTTGAACTCACGACCTTCCGATCAGCAGCCCAACGTCTTAACCACTGAGCTACCACTGCCACGTGTTAACCATTAAGCCACCGTGCCACCCCCTCTTAAGACATTTGTTAACAGCAAATAACCGGTTTGGATACTGCAAATAAAACATTGTTTTGATGTCTTTTTTATATAAGAATATAGTCTTTATAGTCTTTTTATATAAGAATATAGTATTTAAGAATATAGTCCTTCTAGCCCATTTATACCAGCCGCCCATGGTGTTTTCACGCTAGACTTTTTGTAGCCTATTGATAATACATCATCATCGTTATAGATCCTCAAAGATGGACTTTTAAGCAAGGGCCTCCACAACACTTCATACAATTTGTCCAGTGGAGCTTCTGGTTTATTGGTCTTGCTTATCCTTAAAGAGTCTGAAATCCTAAGTAATTACAGCAGATGGACTGAAACAACAAAAAAGACAAACCCACACAGACCTACTGGGGTTTATGGTTATATTTGAAGTGGTTATGTTTTGTATTCATGTTAACACTTGACTCGTGTTATGAGACAAGTCTGTTTTGAATTTGACGCAGGGAGAATAATTGCATACATCTTTGTTCATTCATTTTTAAATATACTGTTTGAATTGTTGACTTTGGAAAAAAAAAAAAAAACCTGAAAAATCTCCAGCCCTGTAGCTAGTCTCTGGTCCGATGAGCTATATAATTTACTTAAACGCATGTGATTAGATCAATTACAGCAGAAGATCTACTACAGAAGCTGGTTCATGTTTAGAAATCTAGGGTCACTGAACTACAGACTGTATACGTTTATTGGCACTGCTACAGTATTTTTTCAGTATTTAGTTCAGTCTGCTGATATTCTTTGCTGGGTCTGCATCCGGACCACAGTCTGGCAGTTGATGACCCCTGTTCTAAAGAAACAAACCCTGTGTGGGCTGGCAGTGAGCAGCAACTGTTCTCATCGCTGGGTTCGGGATGTTTTTCAAAAGGTTCCCCCACCTTCGCACCCCAATTCAAATGCACAAAGCTCACATATTGGGTTACGCTTTCCCACAGGAACTGTGCTGCTTCAGTGTTGCTTTGGACACTATTTTAATATTGGGCACAAAGCTCACTCTAATAGAGGTGAGATCACGTAGCTGAATTACCTGATCACATTACATTAGAGACAACAGCCTTGGTGAAAACGTGCTGC
This sequence comes from Cranoglanis bouderius, assembly GCA_023630585.1. NCBI lineage: Eukaryota > Metazoa > Chordata > Actinopteri > Siluriformes > Cranoglanididae > Cranoglanis > Cranoglanis bouderius. The sequence continues at coordinate 12,311,553 of CM042563.1, forward strand.
TGAAGCCTTTTCTTTCTGTGGCCTTTACTACAGCTACTGACCTTCAGAGTAATCTTCTAAGATCAACTTGCTAGGATGGCCCTTTAAAAATGAAATGATGTCATTCAGAAAGTCCTCCCAGCCAGACGTGATTAAGCACAGGCTGTCTCTTCTGACACTGGTCACATACAGTACTGTACAAAAGTTTTAGGCACATGCAAAGAAATGCTGTAGAGCAAAGATGCCTTCAAAATAATAAAATTAAATGTTTCTACAGACTTCTGGAGACTTTGACTTTCGCACTCGCTTCTTATTTTTGCAGCAAAACCCAGCAGCCTTCATTGTGTTTTTTGTCTGAAAAGTGGTCTCTTATGTAATATGCTGCTTTCTTTAATGACGTACAAACATTTTTTTTTTGGTAACATTTAACTTTGTGCTAGAAAACTAATGTTTGGGAATCTAAAATGTTTTTGTACTGACTTGATAATGTAGAAGTCATAAAATAAAAAATCTATAACAAATTGTAAAAAAAAAATTTAAAAAATAAAAAATAGGGTGCCTAAAACTTTTCCACAGTACTGTATATAACGAATACGGCAATTGACAGATAAGGACAACGTGATAAGGACAAAAATGAGAGATCCTGATGTTAAAAAGCAAGAGCCCAGCACCAAACGCATGAGATATGCTGAAAATGTGACAAAGGGTAATTCCTTTTATATGGAAGACTTCAAAGTGTGAAAACACCTGTAAAGCACGCATAAATGATCCAATCTCCGACATAAAACCTCTTTAAAAAATTTTTTTTTCATAAATATTTGATTTTTTTGTTGCATTTAATGTTTGTTCATCTTCCATTACAATCAAACTGGATCTGTGGTCCATCTTAGGAACACAGGGTGCAAGACATGAATATACCCTGGATGGGACAGCAGTTGATCACAGGGTACCACACACATTCGCATCAAGGGGCAGTTTAGCCTAACCAATCCACAGGGAGAACATGCAAAACTCCACCAAGACAGTAAACCGAGCTCAGGATCAAACCGAACTGGAACTGTGAGGTCGGAAAAGCTGCCCACCGCGCCATTGTGCTTCCCCACCAAAATATTTATATGCTGAAAAATAAGCTACGGCCAAAGATTTTAACCGTTCTCAGTGATGAACGGAAGGTATAAGGGATTCTTAAAATGTTCTCAGATAAGTACACAGAAGCTACAGTAAACAGGAAATAGTCTTGATTATGCGTACCAAAATTTGGAGTTGTTGCTGTGAAATAACAGCTGATCTGTCTGAGAAACCTGCCATTGAGAGATTACGTCATTTTAGGTTTTTTTTAAGCACTTCGGGGGTTGACTCTGTTGTTGACTATTTACAACATGCTATAAACCTCACCTTGAATCTGAGCAAGCTCATGACGTCATGCCAAAACTCTCAAACCCAAGCAGAGAGGGAGGAACGCAACTAAATCTCTGATATCAGAGCACAACTTCTGGTGATGTCTATGGCTTTGATTATTGACTACCCACGTAAGCAGGACTGTCCAGACGTATCCCGTGGCTGAAAGGCTTCAGTGCTTGATGTGGTAATCACTGGCGAGCTCTGGAAACACCCACATAGTTTCTGAACTTAATTAAATGGGAGAGTTTGACGGGCTGAAAGAGAGTCATTTGAACCTGCTCGTCTATTTATTGTGACCTTAGTATTATAAGGTTCTCTCTGCCCGTTCAGTGTTAACTCAGGTAGAACCTTATAATACTAAAGTCATGATTATATTACTGGACATCAAGACAGATAAGTTATGGCTGTGTTGCTCTTGGCAACTGGTGTGGGTCATCACAATTCATCACAAAAACACCACAATTATCAAAAACAGTGAAACACTATATTTTCCTAAAGACTACTAGAGTATTTTTTTTAATTCCCCCAGCTGCATGTACTCATCGCAGCAGCGCATCTGATATAATAAGTCCTTCAGCAGCAAATTGACTTCTGGGACATTAACGGAGTGTGGAGGTACCCACATCACCATAGTGACAAGAAGCGTTTTTAGCCTGGATGTAACGGTTGATGAACCAACAGCCAGTTGTTTCAGAGTGATCAATGATCAAAACAACGCCAGGTGTTTTAGAGAGGACTCTGTCAGGCACTGGAGTCACAAACACACATCTACAAGCTCACACACTCCCGTGCTACGCCCAGCGATTACATGGGCTAAACCAAAGCTGGTTTTAATAAGTAAAGCTGTGCTGGAATGCTGGGGTGTAGCAGTTGTACCACTGTATGTCACCCACAGCAGAAGACCAACCTAATGTTTGTCATTAAGGCAACAAATGTTTGTCACTAGGGCAGCACCTTTAAGGATCCAAGTTTGTACCTTTACGCTGTGTTCACGTTACCAGTCTGAAGTGACGCAAGTAGAATTTTTTTTCAAGCCTGTGTGGACACAAAAATCAGACCTGATCTGACCTGGATTGGAAACACACATCACCGGCTCATGACCATAAATATTGGTGGGGAAGGACATTATTTGCAATATAGCCTCTCAACATGTTTGAGGCTCTCACAGTTGACTTATGCTACGTGCTACTATCTCGAGTCAACTACACACGGTCATCCAGCATACAGACTAGCTGCTCATCTTGAGCGATTTTTGACATACCTTTGTCCAACTGTGTTCAACGTAATATCATTAACCAGTGTTTACAGGTTTCACCCTAATTACATCTCAAAAACAACACAAAAGACCTGAAACTAGCAGGTAACAAGTATTTCACAAGAATTTCCAGCGGACCTTATCCACCCCATAATCTCCCTTTCCCTCTCCCATTCTTTGCAATATATGTTACAATAAAAAAAAAAAAATGCCCTGTACGTCATACACACTCTGTCTGCACTTACACTTTTCATTTCTGATGGTTTGCTTTAAAACATCTTGGCAGCCGCAGAGTATTTTTAAACTAGCCCAATCTGGCAACCCTGTCATTAACCGCCCTGTCCCCTGCTCCTCCTTCACTGAAAAGCGAGCATGGGACAGAGAAAATTCTGCCCTCTCTAAGCACTGTATGAGGAAGGGCATTGATAGCACTGTCCTCTGAGAGTGTTATGCTGCCATGTGAGGTAATGATAAACAGCGGTGTGAAAAGGTGTGGTTGGCTGGATCCATGTGCCTTCACACTCCCCAGGTGGTAGCTGTTGTGTCTGTTGTTTGAATGGGGAGAGCTAACTGGTGGGTGGGAACTGGCAGGTGACCAAATTGAAGAGGAAATGTGGAGGAAAAAAAAAAAAAAAAACAACCCTGTAATTAGCATGATATTTCAGGTTACAAAAATCTGTGGTTGAACCTTAAGGGACAATTAAAGAGGCAATTTCCTGTTTAAATAGCTGGATCCATGGTTAAAATCTCACAAGCCCTTTGAACTGCTGCTATGCTACTATCACTATACTGTTTGAAATGATAATGACCAAAACAGAAGGCCAGTATTTGAGCACATACAGAACCATATTCAGTAAAGTCTTATCTTAAATTAAACAATCAATTCAGGCGATTAAAACAGGAGTGAATCAGCACAGGGCAGCTGTGTAACTGCTGATACTCACAAAGTGTCCAGTCAGTCCTGTAGTGGCAATGGTGTCTCCAATGTCCTGAGAATCACTCATGGCTTGGGGTGCTGTGTGCGCGCGTGTCTCTGTGATTGTGCGTTTAGCCTTTTTCTCTTTTGCTCAGACTCAGCTGGGAGGTTTCGGACAGCATAACCTGAAAGAACAACATAAACAACACTTAGTGAAAGAGACCCATTTTGAATCATTCAAATAATTTATCAGAGATACGTTTACATTCGTTCAAAGAAAATCTGTGTTCCTATAACGACAGGGAAAGAGTACATTTAGAAAGAGAGAAAGGAGGAAAAAAAAAAAAAAAAAAAAAACAAGTCTGCTTTCTGCCTCTACAACAAAAAAATCTCATTATGGATTAAAACCCTGAAGGAAACAGTATAAAGAGAGCTTGGAGGTTAAATATTCGCTTTTTTGGTTGCATTCTGGGTAACAGGGTGGTTTGGAATCTCATATTCAGTTTTCTGTATGTTGACACCGGTTTCTACATGCTTTATGCCATCGGTCAAATGTACTACAAAAAGACATTGCTATTCTCTGGGCAATCAAACTGATTGCAAGACGCTTTGCGGTAAAGAAAAACCTTTGACTGCAGGCTGTTAAATTGACCCAAGCTCTACAAGTTGTAACATATTGCATCACATGTCTCAGCACTCATTTTCTTTGAAGCTGAGCAACTATGAAACCAGCCCCAAGCCCAATTCTAAGTAAATAGCACCAACAAAGGGAAAGCAGAAGAATGAGTAGGAGTTTTAATTCATAAGATCTAATCGACTAGAATTCATTTTCTAGATGTCTACAGGCCACAGTTGAGAGAGCAACTAGTTAGACACCCCATGTTACAGTGAAGTTGGATAATTCGAGGATATACAGGAATTACTGTCATGTTTCAGGGTGAAAAGTTTCAAACGCATTATATGATATAGACGTAGACTGTCAGGTAGTTCATCACCGATCTGCGTAATCATCAAACTGCTTAGCTCAATTATTATTTACATTTTCATTTAAAAGACGCATTAATAAGCAGTTAATCGGTCATTCTCTGTTTTCACCACTCTGGAAATCTCCAGCCCGCCACTGAAGATTTCACACAGTGAGTCTGCTAACATTCCTAATCCACTTCCTCTAACTCTTGCCTGATAGTTCCTGCTTCGGTCTGTCAAGGCAGACAGTGTGTAAAAGCCAGAACACTACTGAAGAATAAAGTTTAATTTATTGGGTTTCAGAACTTCTCTTAACAAGCCCATGTAATGTCCACATGAGTCCCTTTCTTTGTTATGGAATCTAGGAGTTAGTCTCACTTCCTCTTTTTTTTTTTTTTTTTTTTTTTTTTTTTTTGGGTTTGTTTGGGGTTTTTTTTTTTTTTTTGCTCTTGAACAAAGCGTCATTTTGCACTTGTAGCTATAGAGAGAAATATGTGGTGAAAGAGATTTTGTTCATCTGATATGAAGGGGGGAAAAGATTAAGATACGGAGTTTAGAAATTAATGCCCAAATGTACATTTTCTTTGACCCTTATTATTGCAATCTTTGGTGTGTGCTCAAAGGTAAGAAGAAGAGCACAAATCAGTGGAGATGGCATCCAGAAACCAGAGTAGAAGTATGCCAATATGTTATCAGTCTATAGGAACTCAAATAAACACTCTTAACAACTTCGGCATCCCAGAACGCACAACCCATCAAACCTTGAGGTGGATGGGCTACAACAGCAGAAGAACACATCAGCTTCCCACTAATGTCATCCAGGAGCAGAAATCTGAGGCTACAGTGGGCACAGGCTCATCCAAACTGGACAGTTGAAGTTGAAGACCACGTAACATTTTTTCCAATCTTCAACGGTCCAGGTTGGGTGAGCCCGTGCCCACTGTAGCCTCAGATTTCTGCTCCTGGATGACAGGAGTGGAACCCAATGTGGTCTTCTGCTGTTGTAGCCCATCCGCCTCAAGGTTCAGTGTGTTGTGTGTTCTGAGATGCTTCCTGTCAGCTTAAACCAAATCTGGTCATTCTCCTCTGACCTCTCTCATCAACAAGGTGTTCCTGCCTGCAGAACTGCTGCTCACCGGATGTTTTTTTGGGTTCGCCCCCCCATCATTCTGTGTAAACTGTAGACTCTAACTGTGCGTGAAATTCCGAGGTGGATCAGCAGTTTCTGAAATGCTCAGACCAGCCTGTCTGGCACTAATAACCATGCCAAGGTCATGCTGATGTTTGATGTGAACATTAATTGAAGCGCTTGACCTGAAACTGCAAGAATGATCTGGTGTTCCAAATAAAGTGGCCTCTGTGTACGTGTGTGTTATTAACATTATTATTAATTATTAACATTAAATACATTACACTTATTTTACATTAAAAAAAATAAAAAATAGACATAAACGTCCCCAGTTCGGTCATGTCAGTTATGTCCGTTCCTAGTGGACCCATAGCAAGAATGTTATCTGAGGTCACTTAAATGCACTAATTACAGATGCCAGGAACCACATATTAATGGACAAGTATTTATTTACACATCTCTACTTCTCTACTTCAATTTTCTAATCCATTAAGTGATGAAATTAAGTAGCCAAATTTACAAAGTAAATACGATGCTGAATTTATAACTCTCAAGTGCATACACACACACACACACACACACACACACACACACACACACACACACACACACACACACACACACACAAAAAAAAAAAAGAGCTGAATCATCCATAGTTCTCAGGACAAGCCAAAGTCACTGCTGTTTTGATATCCTGTGTAATGGCACAGCCTATTATTGGTGCCAGTCTGGGATCTGCAATGTGATAGAGGACGAGAGAGTCACATTCCTAGCACTCACAGCCCCGAATCAAAGCTGTTTTAAACCGGCAAAGCAGTCCGACCCGAGATGTGGCTGCAGCTGCTTGCAAATTTTTGTCAGCGGCTTTTGCTGGCAAAATAAGCATAATTCATATCAAGTAGAACAGGAAACATTTTGTAAGACAGGAAGGGCTGTCTCTCGGACAAATAGAAAAGTATTTTCCCATCCATTCTACAGAAACATTAAATCACTCTTCTGTTGAAGCTGAGAGAAGGAATATAGACTGAGATCAAATTGACAACTCTAAACATGTGTATACACACACACACACACACACACACACACACACACACAGAAGCACACATCAGACAAGTCTGTGGAAACTCTCTCACTCAAAGACATACAGAAAGAAGAAAAACCATCACACTTACCTTTAAGTGCTTACTGCAGGGAGCCTACAGCCACAGCGGTCATTGTAGTACGATGGCAAGCCTACTGTAATCCCGGCTGGGCATGGAGCAAGAGAGAAAAAAGCAAGGGAGAG